>CM031243.1:742475592-742657538 GCA_018340775.1 Taxus wallichiana var. yunnanensis
ATAAAGCACATACAAAAATTAAAAGAAAAGGGAAACATATCATCCCATGGCCGCACATGTGAGGTCACCCCCCATGGGAAACCTCCTAACTAGGCATGCAAAAACAAAACACTACAACATTAGATATGTTGTCAAATTTTGGCCATGTTTCTCAACACCTGACATCCTTCCGTGGTTGGTTCCCTATCCCCTTTCAATGTATATGATAAAATATTCTGCACACAAATGAGATACCTCTCTAGCCTTTTGCTAGTATTAAAATCATCGAGACAAGATACATATAAAATCAATAATCATCATTCAAATCTAGCGGTTCTATTATCCATCATCATATAATTAATTTGATTTTGGCATCCATAAAATCATAATTTTACTAAAAACATCAAATCATATGTCATGCATCCAAAATATGACATGTTAGTATAAAAATCATAATATCGCAAATTAACATATATAAATGTCTATCATCACCATCTAGTGCATCATAATAAAATGTAACCACATAATGTCAATAGTCTAAATGTCTACATAGTCTATCATCTACTTGATAAAAATTTAATACTCGAATGTCTAAGTATCAATGCAATAGTATGAACATCAAAATGAAACATTTTTCGAAGAGGAGTGGGCACTACGAATTGGATATAGAAAACACGGAATCAGAAATCACTTCACTTGAAAAAGAGATTGTCGAGCATAACAAAGAAGAGAAAACACCGATATCAAATGAGCTAATTTTGGAATTTTATTTTCTTAAACTAGTATGAAATTTTCGAGTAATGTTTCTTATCATATATTATGTTATTATTGGCCTAACTATGTAGCATAACAAAATAGACATATAATAGGTTAGTATAAAGATGTAGTTTAATGGGTTTATAACATCCGAAACAATGACGAGAAGAATAACTTTGCAACATACTTTTTACATTTTGCGAGTGTTTTGATCCTCAATTCCAAAAATATGTGTCATGTACCATCTATTACGTCTTGAAGGCAAAAAATTGCAAAATAAAATAAATACGAGGAAGGCTTAGTTTTGGCCCAGATTGGTGATATTAAAAAAGTCAATTTAATATTTGTGATAGCTGACAAGAAAAAATATGCAAGAAAACATGTGAAAATAGGAATCAAAAGAGGGGTCCAAGTATGCAATATGAGAATGCAACACACATATGAGAGGTGTAAAAATTTAACTTCAAGTGTCAAAAAGTGTAGACTATATATAATGTTGAAATAGTTTTTATATGCGGGAGTAGATAAAGAGTGGAATTTTCAAAATTACAAAATATGGTCACCAAAAAGGAATATAGATATTCAATAGTATTTTGTTTATCATACAGATATGGTTTTTCAATGAAAAGAATTGAAAAAAATGTTTCCGATGTGGAGTAAAATACAAGCAACAACATAATATTCTTCATATGGTAGGGTTGTTCCATGAAAGGAAGGTGGAAAAAGTGTAAATAATCAACTTGTCAATATATCTGCAAATCCCAAAAAAATAGAGATGTTAGCGATAAAGAATATTTTGTAAATGAATAAAATATGGCAGTATACATGCAGAAACATATAAACCTTATGGGTAGTTTAATACAATAGTTCACATCCAAAATCACTAATCGCATTATCATAGAACTAATATTAGATTCAATACATGTTGGGTGATATACCTACTAGATGTTGTGTTCTTACTACATTGAGCATCCATCAGCCTTCAAGATTGTAGTTGAATTCTCTATTCCAACAAGAAGATTTTTCTTTAGTTTTATTAGAAGACATATTAAAAAAATTATTGTGGGATTGAAAAAAAACTAAATTAAGAGAAATAGAGAAATGAGCATATTTTGTATTTAAAGGTTTTGTTCAACTAATCAGTTGGCCAATGTGATTTTTAAAAAGAAAAAAATATTAAACTCTAAGGGATTTTGAATGTGTCTAATGTTGTTCTCTTCCCATCACACTACTTAGATTTAATTCCTTGATGAGTAAATCAACCTCTTTCACCATCGGAATCCGTAGACATATAGTTAAATTTCAATTAGAATTCATTAACTAAACATTCAACTCTTCCCGTAACTTTGATACACTTAAAGTTGAGAAGAAAATGAAACATACTTATGCCAAAACACAAAATAGATAGATTCCTCTATTCCTATTTATAGAAGGAATAAAAATGAGTCTACATATTCACAACTTAGAGGGAATGAGTTGGGCATAGTGGCATAATTAGCAATTCTCAAATTGTTGATACTATAATAAAGGCATATCACATGGGCACGAACCAAGCCCTAGAAGTGTGGGTATATCATGATAAAATTTCTATTTATTTCTATTCTTGAAAGGAAATAGATGAGATCTGATAATTGTACCCTTAGAAAAGATAAAACAACTAAAAATAATTTCTTTCAAGTCGAACAACCTAATGTTAGAAAAATATTAATTTTTCCCCAAGAAAAACAAAAAGTAGTTTGTTTTTTACATGATTTTATTTTATGAATTTAGTTTTAGATTCCTACTTTTAGGAAAAGCTAATAAAGAAAATAAATCAAAAGATTTGTATAGCATAAAAACATGTGATTTTTAGCTCTATTTTTATGAGTTGTGTTTTTATTGTTAGATGAATTCATCTATTTATTAGAGGCAATTGTAAGTGTTTTCATATCAAACACATTCAGAGAGATTGTATTGAGCTGAAGCTCTAGAACTAGAAGAAGAAATATATGCACATAAGTGTTGATCTGAGTTTGCAATAATATGTTTTATTTGCAATTCTTTATTTTATTTCATTAGTTATTATTTTATGTTCCTAATTTCTACAAATTGGTATCGAGCATGGATTTTTAAGTATGTTTATAATTGATAATAGATTATGTATTCTATATCCAGTCTACAGACACCACAATTTATAGGAAAGAATTATGAGTATTGGTCATTAACCATGAAGGAAATATTTAGATCACGAAGGTGTGGGAAATCATAGAGAATGGGTACATAGATCCCATAGATGCAAAAACATATAACACTCTCACAGGAAGAGAAAGACACTTTGAGGGAATTAAGAAAGAAAGATGGAAAAAATCTTTTCTTTATTCATCAAGCCATGCACAAAAGCATCTTGATTCCTACCTAGAGTGGAAGTATAAACTAAAGCACAAATTTCATGGGAAACTCGTAAGTTGCGTATTCAGGTAAAGAGAAATTAAAAACTGCCAAGGTACAATTACTTTGTAGAGATATTGAAAATATGTCAATGAAAGATTTAGATTTTGTAGAATCATTATTTACTTTTGTAGTTAGTTTGGTCAATCAAATTACATCTCAAGGTGAAAATATTGAGGAAAAAAATTTATTGAAAAAATTCTTATAAGTTTGGCTGCAAAATTTGATCCTTTGGTAGATGTTATTGAAGAAACTAAGGATCTAAGTAATTTTTCAATTGATGAGTTACATGCATCACAAATAAATCATGAATAGAGGAAGAATAGATCACATCTAGTTATAGATCAAGATTTTCATCACAATCGGGAAATCATGGAAGAAATCGTGGAAGAGGAAGAAGTTCATTTAGAGGACGTAGTAGCGGTCCTTAAAAATCAAGTGGAAGAGGACATAGTCAAGAGCACAATCATAAAAAAATTCAAATCAGAGACATGATAAATCCTATATTCAATGTCACTATTGCTAGAGATATTGTGATGCTTGTAAAAACAACCCACTTGAACCCCAGAACAACCTAGGATTACATAGAAAAATTATGCAATAAATTTTTTTGTTTAAAAGAGTCTACAACCAGGTTACAAGACAAAAGTTGTCACTAACAAGTTCTAGATCAATTCTAATCCACTAGATTATACTTTTCTTTTATTAACAATTATTAGAGGTCACAAGGTCAAAAATTTAAGGTTATAAAGTTCAATTAGGTTAAGATGGTAATTCCTCACCATACTCACTCTCTAATAGGATTTAAAGATTGAAATTATTTTTCTCAAAAAAAACGACGCATTCAAAATTTCCCTAAATCATTCCCATGGGATATGAAATTTCTTCTCCTTTCCGGATATATAAGGAAGTCCACCAAAATCCCTGTATATAAAAATTTATGGGCCGATGGGCCTTGGGGTGAAAATTTTCCTCAAGAGTGGGCCTGCGGACCCAGGGGAGAAAATTTTCCACAAGAGTGGGTCTGTGGGTTGCAGGGAGAAATATTTCCCCATGGGTGGGCCTGCTGGGACGTGGGGAGAAATGTTTCCCTAGGGGTGGGTCACATGGGCTACAGGGAGAAATATTTCCCCACAGGTAGGTCTGTGGGTTGTGAGGAGAAATTTTTCCCAAAGGAGTCGGGTTGGCACGGCCGCGGGAGATGTTTTTGAAATTTCCGACGTGGGGTGAAAATTCATCCTTGTACCCACACTCCCATGAGTCCGCAAGTCTGTAAGGGACATGTGTCACATCCTAAGCCAATGCGGGAAAAGCGGGCGCAGAGGATAAAAGGATTTTAACGCCAAGAAGGGCGAAAGGGGTAAAATTCACCAGCGCCTCTGCCGATGCCTCGCGATGCCATGTGGAAGATCTTGATTGGTTGCGGGACGAGTGGGAAAAATGTAGAAAATTGTTCCAAAATTTTCTAAAAATGTAAAAAGTAGAAAGGAACCAGCTGCTCCACCAATGCCTCACGACGCCTCGTGGCAACTCCTGATTAGCTACGAGGTGGTAGGGCGGGGGAAAATTTAGAAAATTCTCCCAAAATTTTTCTAAAGCGCTAAGTTTAAATGAGATTTTCTCCTCTACTAAAGCCTTTTGATGCCATGTGGCGGCTTTGATTACTACGCAAAGGCAGACGGGCGCGAGGAAAATTTAGAAAATTTTCCCTTTTTTTTTTTACAGTTAGAATTATTTTTGACGCCAAATAAAGAAAAAATTCAGAAGGCCATAACTTTTTATAGAGAACTCGGTTTTGGGAAAACAAGGTCTTTTTGGAAAGATATTAAAGTTCTCTTTGCACAAGAATCATTAATTTTTAATAGTGATGAAGTTTAATGGTTCAATTTTGCAAAAACTTTCTACTGAGTCTTTTATAATGCAAATTGGTAAATTTTAACTTATAAAATTTGTTCAATTTTATCTTCTTCCCCTCTCAACATGTCAAATAGACATGGAGAATTGTTCTTATATGGATTTAATATTGATTTCAAGATTCAATTTGTCTGATTGATTTGCGGTTTGAAAATCTACATCTCTTGATAGCAAAATGATTATAAGAGGATTGAGCCCATTTTTGCAAGGTTTGAAGGACTTTTCCTAAAGTTCTTTTGTCTAATTGTATTCATTTATAACCTAGCATGTTAAATTTTAATGTTTCATTATTATTTCTTGATTGCAGGTTTGGTCGGTTCATTTTTGGTAAAATTTATAGAGTTTAACGTGAAACAAAAATGGTAACAAGAAAATTAACTCAATGGTTCTTATTTTAATTTCCTTACAAATGAATTCATTTCATGCTAGTTTTAAATAGGTTTCATTCCTTAAATAAAATGATAAAGACAATAATGTAACTTTTATTCTTTTCAAATCATGCACTTCACAAAACAAAGTATTACATTTCCTTCATACGCATTTCTTTCTTTCAAACAGAGATTACAACTCACATTTAGGTGATCAAATTCAATACAATGATGCACTTTTAGGAGGTTTATTCCATCCTTTATTGATTCCAAAATACAACTTTACAACTTCCTTCTTTCATTCTTCAATTTCATCATACAGAAGACAATTTCTTCATTTCAAATGGATAGAACATAGTATGTATCTCTCACATTTCAGTTTACACTTTCATAACCAATACAACATATTTCCATTACAAAACATATACAAGTTCATCCAATTCAAGTGAGAAAGGTTATAATAAGATTTTATTTCACAAGGGACTATAAAGCTGTCTTTATCTCATCTCCCGAACAACAACATGCATATTTCTCATTCTTCCAAATTGTGATCACAACAAGAGCGGGGAAAGGAAATACCCTCCATCCAACTGAGAAATCCAATGAAGAAGAGAAGCCATCCTTCTTCATTAGCCCCCAAGCCCAAACCATAGTGCAATAAGATATTTGATTCAACTCATGGCTACAAAGGCTTCCACAACACACACAAGCAACATTTTCACAATAAAACATAGTCCAAAACGAATGTAGTTTACAACTACATTAAAACATTACAAATAATACTAAGGCTTCATCAAGCAAGACAAAGGAGAAAGAATCTATAGGGGATGACTCTTATACCTCCCATAAGGGAAATGGGTATCACCACCTCATTTCAAACTATAAAAATATATTATATCAAACCACGACATTCTTTATGCCTCCCCAAGTTCCCCTTATTCCTCACATTTCCTTATGCATCCCCAACCTCTTATGACACCCCATAACAGTAAAGAAATGCAAGATATTTCTTTGTAAGGTGGAACCCAAATCCCAAATCCCTCCACACTTATACCTCCCTAAAATACCCTTGTGCCTCCCATAAAAGAAACCCCATAGTCTTCTCCTACACCATTCCTAGGCCATTTACCCAACAACCCAAAACATGTAAAAATATTTAGACATTAACATTTACATTCATAAAAGAGGAGCATTTCAAGAACTAGGCTTTTACCTCTCCATGACGGAGTTATCCAAGTTCCAACAACAATTGTTTTCAAGAAAAAAATATAAAATAAACTAAGCACAAGTATTCCACAATCTTCCAAATACTCCAAAAGTAAGAGCTCCCAAAATAATAAAAGGATTTGCCCAAGAATGAAGTCTCCAAAGTTGAGAAACCCAAAACAAGGCAAGGAATTCAAATTTCATAGAAGAGGGAAGGGAAGAGGATGAAGTGGAGCCATGTAGGATGCCACATCACACCTCCTAAATCCCAACACAAATTCAAATTCATTCTCCAATGCATATTAATTAGGTGGGTGAAAAATATGACAGTTTACTTACACACTCAAATCCAACCCACACCCCAAAAGGACTGAAATTAAACCATGTAAGAAAAGTGCAATTAAAACTTACAATTTGACTTACACAAATGCATTAAAAGGTCTAAAATCAACCCTCCAACCATAGGTATGGTTGGAAAATGAACTTAAGAGGTATGGGACAAGTTTAACTTGTCCCACAAGCCTCCAAAGTTAGCCTCCAAGGACAAATTCGAATTTCAATGAAGGTGGAGTGTTTCACACTCACAAGTTAACTTACACATCACTTACAAGGTCACTTGCACATTACTTTCACATTCTTACAACACTTTAAAACATGGCCAACAACTCTATTAATTACATTCTTATGACATATTTTACTTAATTAACTTAACAACATTGTTACTTATAATAATTAATAAGTAATGAAAGGGGTAAATGCATAACAAAAATAACACATGCAACATTACAAAGGGACCAAATAGAATAAAATACGTAAAACCCCTTGGTCACATTTAAAGGTGATCCCCCATGGGAATCCCTAACAACAACAAACACATACAAACATATACATTGCCATGGTGACCTTGTTAAATTCATCTAGAATTCTAATGTGGTTAGTCTCCAATCCCCCGATGTTTGTTATGATATTTTAACCTACAAAACACAAATACCTCCTTTGGCCTTGTGGCCATATTAGAACATCCCAATTAATATAAATAATATTCCAAAATCCTCTATATATATGAATCACAACAATATCCAAGCAACCAATAAGATCATTTGTAATTTTAATCAACAACTATATCATCATCAAATAATTTCCATTTCTAGGTCTACTCATAATATCCAAATATCACATGTCTAAACAACATCCATAATATAACCATGTCAAACAACATATCCTCATCAGTATATAAAAATGTTTCTAATAATTATCATGCATCATAACTGAATCAAGGTCAACAATAATCCAGGATCTAACATCTAACATCATACTATAATAAGTTCCATAATAATTTCCATAATATGATCAATAATATCATGATCAATATCAAAAGGTGTTAAAGGGAAGTGGGCACTACATCCACCTCCCCTTAGACTTGATTTCCTCTTGGAAGTCACTGAACAAATGTGGAAACTAAACTTGTAATAAAGTAGCATCATCCCATGTAGCTGCAGTATCATCATATCTGTTCCACTTCACCCAAACTTGATCAACCTCTCTACCTCGAATGCCCGGGGTCCTATGATCTAGGATGTGAACGGCCTCCACCATCACCTTGCCACGATCCTGCGCACCTACAATGATGTCCAATCTAACACATGAGAAGGATCTGTAACAGATCTCCTAACAAATGAAACATAAAACACATCATGTACATGAGACAAGCTAGGTGGCAATGCTAGATGGTAGTCCAAAGCACCGATACACTCCAAGATCTCAAAAGGACCCGGGAATGTAGGATCTAGCTTAGATCATTTTCCATAACGGATAGGTCTCTTATGTGGCCTAACATGAAGGAACTCCTTCATGCCCACATCAAAACTATGGTTGGTCCTATGATGATTTGCATACTTATTCTTAGTGTCATGTGCCTCTTGCGGTCTCAATCAGTCATCAAACCACCTCTTTGCTCCATGTCTTGCAAAAAAGTTGGTGCAAGAGAAACCCCGTCCTCTAACTGTCCCGGTTAAGAGCATGTCATGCACTCTCTACCATACAAATCCTCAAAAAGGATCCATTCCCATAGAACTCTAAAAACTATTATTCAAAAGGTCACAAGGTCCAAAATTTAAGGTTAGAAAGTTCAATTAGGTTCGAAAGGGTAATTCCTCACCATACCCACTCTATAATAGGATTTAAAGATTCAACTTTGATTTTAATCAAAATTAACACATTAAAAATTTACCTATATCATTCCCATTGGATATGAAATTTCCTCACCTTTCCATAGATATAAGGAAGTCTACCGAACTCCGTGTATTTCAAAAGTTATGTGTCGGCGGGCCTTGGGGTGAAAATATTCCCCAAGAGCGGGCTTGCGAGGCCACCGGGAGAAAATTTACCCCAAGGGTGGAGTCATGGGCCACGGGAGAAATATTTCCCCACGGGTAGGTCTACGAGGATGCGTAGGAGAAATTTTTCCCTAGGGATAGGTTTGCGGGCCACGGGGAGAAATATTTCCCCATGGGCAGGCCTGCGGACCGCAGGGAGAAAGTTTTCCCGAAGGAGGAGTTAGTCGGCGGGGCGGCGGGAGACGTTTTGGAAATTTCCCATGTGGGGCGAAAATCCACCCTTGCACCCGCACTCCCTACTCTGCAAGTCCACAAGGGACATGTGGCACCTCTAAATCCAACGCGGGGAAAGCGGGGTGGCGTGGATAAAAGGATTTTAACACCTAGAAGGGGCGAAAGGGGTAAAATTCACCCGTGCCTCCGCCAATGCCTTGAGATGCCATGTGGAAGCTCCTGATTGGTTGCAGGATGATGGGGAAAATGTAGAAACATTTCCAAAAAATTATGAAAACGCAAAAGGTAGAAAGGAACCTACTCCTCCGTTAATGCCTCGCGATGCCACGTGGCAGGGTTGTTGTGGGCTAGCGGGAAAATTTAGAAATTATTCCCAAAATTTTTTGAAGTGCTAAGTTTAAAGGGGATATGATCCTCCACTAAAGCCTCACAATGCCATGTGGTAGCACCTAATTGGTCAGGGCCGATGGGGTGGCGGGGAAAATTTAGAAAATTTTCCCAAATTTGTTTTTTTGAGAGTTAGGATTATTTTTGAAGTCAATTGAAGAAAAAATTCAGAATGCCATAAATTTTTATAGAGAACTTGGTTTTGGAAAACAAGGAATTTTGAAAACCTATTTAAGTGTTCTTTGCACATGAATCATTAACTTTTAATTTTGATGAATTTTAATGGTTCAATTTTGTAAAAACATTCAGTTGGATTTACAAAGTGGAAAGCGATAAATTTTAACTTATAAAATTTGTTCAATTTTATCTTCTTCCTCTCTCAACATGTCAAATAGACATGGATAATTTTTCTTAGATGGATTTAAGAAGGATTTCAAGATTCAATTTGTCTATTGATTTGCAATTTGAAAATCTACATCTCTTGACAGCAAAATGACTATAAGAGGGTTGATCCCATTTTTGCAAGGTTTGAAGGATTCTCCCTTAAGTGATTTTGTCTAATTGCATTCATTTATAACCTAGCATGTTCAATTTTAATGTTCATTGTTATTTCTTGATTACGGGTTTTGTCGGTTTATTTTTGGTAAAATTTACAGAGTTTAATGTGAAGTAGAAATGGTAACAAAAAATTAACTCAATGGTTCTTATTTTAATTTCCTTACAAATGAATTCATTTCATGCTAGTTTGAAATAGGTTTCATTCCTTAAATAAAATGATAAAGACAATAATTTAATGTTTATTCTTTTCAAATCATGCACTTCACAAAAAAAGTATTACATTTCTTTCATACGCATTTCTTTCTTTTAAACAGATATTACAACTCACATTTAGGTGATCAAATTCAATACAATGATGCAATTTGAGGAAGTTTATGCAATCCTTTATTGATTCCAAAATACAACTTTACAACTTCCTTCTTTCATTCTTCAATTTCATCATACGAGAAGACAATTTCTTGATTTCAAAAGGACATAATAGAGTATGTATCTCTCACATTTCAGTTTACACTTTCATAAGCAATACAACATATTTCCTTTACAAAACATATACAAGTTCATCCACTTCAACCGGGAAAGGTAATAATAATATTTTATTTCACAAGGGACTATAAAACTTTATTTATCTCATCTCCAGAACAACAACATGCATATTTCTCATTCTTCCAAATTGTGATCACAACAAGAGCAGGGGAAAAGGAAATACCCTCCATTCAATCCCGAGAAATCCAATGAAGAGGAGAATCCATCCTTCTTCATTATCCCCGAGCCCTAACCATAGTAAATAAAATATTTGATTCAACTCATGGCAACAAAGGCTTCCAAAACACACACAAACAACATTTTCACAATAAAACACAGAGTCAAAACAGAATGTAGTTTAAAACTACATTAAAAAAATTGCAAACAATACTAAGGCTTCATCAAGAAAGCCAAAGGAGAGAAGCTATGGGGGATACATCTTATGCCCCTCAAAAGGGGAAATGGGTATCACCACCTGATTTCAAACTTCTAAAATATAGTATATCAAACCTTGACATTCCTTTATGTCTCCCAAAGTACCCCTTATTCCTCACATATTCTTATTCCTCCCCAACCTCTTATGGCACCCCATAAAAAATAAAGAAATAAAAGTTCTATTTCTTTGTAAGGTGGAGCCCAAATCACAAATCCCTCCACACTTATACCTCCCTAGAACACCCTTGTGCCTACCACAAAAGAAACCCCATAGTCTTATCCTAGACCATTCATACGCCATCTACCCAAAGAGCCCACAAACATGCCAAAATATTCACACATTAACATTTACATTCATAAAAGAGGAGCATTTCAAGAGCCAAGCTCTTACCTCTCCATGATGGAGTTGTCCAAGTTCCAAACAATAGTTGTTTCCAAGAAAACAATCCAAAAATCAACCAAGCACAAGTATTCCACAATCTTCCAACTGCTCCAAAAGCAATAGCTCCCAAAACAACAAAAGGATTCACCCAAGAATGAAGTCTCCAAAGTTGAGAAACCCAAAACAAGGCAAGGAATTTGAATTTTATAGAAGAGGGAAGGGAAGAGGATGAGGTGGATCCATGTAGGATGCCACAACACACCTCCTTAACCCCAAGACAAATTCAACTTTATTCTCCAATGCATATTAATTATGTGGGTGAAAAATATGATAGTTTACTTACACACTCAAATCTAACCCACACCCCAAAGGACTGAAATTAAACCATATAAGAAAAGTGTAATTAAAACTTACAATTTGACTTACACAAATGCATTGAAAGGTCTAAAATCAACCCTCAACCATAGGTATGGTTCACAAATGAGTTTAAGAGGTATGGGACAAGTTTAACTAAGAACTTTGCATACAATAAATCTATAAATTGTATAATATAACACAACACAAGATATATGGGGGCCAAGATGCCCTAATATCAATATATGCAGAATAATACCCTTAAGGTAGGGCAACACCATACAATGCTCCTTAAGGAAGGAGTAACTCCACAATCTCGCAAGATGGCAATCCACTTGAAGGGGACACCTCCAATATACCTCTACCAAGTATAAGACTCAACTCATACCTACATGAGCTTCCTCATAATGATACTCACATCCTTTAAATAGGGATGGGTAACACCTAATCCCAATGTAGGCCAACCCATTACCAAATATAATTAATTCCTATGTGATCCCATATAACTAACTAAGGGGATGTGTGCCACATGTCAAAGCATCTCCATCAACCCATATATATTATATTATCATATCCCAAGGTACATAGAACTATTCCTCATGATGATATGTCAATTGAAAGCATTGAGCAACAAGGTATTGTATCTTCTTTGAATCTTGGACATGCACCACAAGTTGTAGCACAAGATACACCTACATCTACATCTAGGAGGTCTCTGAGATTTCATTCATCTTCACCCATGCAGCGAACACCACAAAGAACACCAGAAGTTACTCCTTCAAGACACAACAATCCGTCATCAAATAGCCCTTTGCAGGTAGAAAAAAACGAGTCTTAGTGAGATTTATAATGTTGATACAACTAATGCATTTTCAGTTTTTTCATTGTTTTCTCAAGTTGTAAATCCAATATACTTTCAAGAGGCTATAGACAATGAAATTTGGGTTCAATCCATGGATGATGAGATAGATGCCATATAGAAGAATCGACATACGGAATTTTAGATCTTCCGAAGGAAAGGACTTGATAGGAGTGAAGTGGGTCTATAAGACCAAATATACTGTTGATGGTAAAGTACAGAAACATAAATCAAGGTTGGTTACCAGAGGATTTTCACAACAATATGGAGTAGAATACAATGAGATGTTTACACCTTTAGCACGTTTGGACACGGTAAGAATGGTTTTAGCAATTGCATCTCAAAACAAATGTCCTATTTATCATATGGATGTAAAATCAACATTTTTGAATGGTTTTCTTGAAGAAGAAGTTTATGTGAATAAGCCGAAAGCTTATGAGATTGAAGGTCATGAAGAAAAGATATACATGTTGAAAAAATCACTCTATGGTATCAAGAAAGCACCTAGAGCTTGGTATAGTAGGATTGATTCTTATTTGATAAGAATGGTTTCAATAGGAGTAGCAGTGAGCCTACCTTATAGATCAAAATCAATGCGCAAGGTAAAACTTTGATTGTTTTCTTATATGTGGATGATTTAATCATCACTAGAAATATATCTATACATTCATTCAAATCAGCTATGAAGAAAGAATTTGAGATGACATATCTAGGTCTCATGCTTTTTTTTTTGGGCATAAAAGTTCAACAATAGGAAGCTAGAGTTTTATTTCAAAAGCAAGGTATGCTAATGATGTTTGTAAGAGATTTAACATGTTGAATTGCAAGCTAGAACCAACACCAGCGATAGTAGGTTTGAAGTTAAGAAAAGATGATAGCGGATCATTTGTAGATCCAACATTGTTCAAAAGACTAGTTGGAAGTCTCATGTATTTGATGGCCACAAGGTTGGATATTATGTATGGTGTGAGCCTCATCTCAAGGTTCATGGAATCTCCAAAAGATTCACATTGGCAAGATGGAAAAAATATTTTGAGGTATGTATGTGGAACTAAGAATCATGGAATTTTATATTCAACATCAGATGAGTTCAAACTCATAGGTTACAAAGACATTCACGATTTGGAATTATTGATGATAGAAAGAGCACATCCGGCTATGCTTTTCACTTTGGAACAGGTGTAGTTTGATGGGAATTGAAGAAGCAACCCATAGTAACACTATATTCGGTAGAAAGCAGAGTATGTAGAAGCAAATGAGCAACATGTTATGTTGTTTAGATGAGAAGAGTGTTGAAATATTTGAAGAAGATTCGAGAGGATGCTCTATAGATTTTTGTGACAAAAATTCAGCAATAGCATTATCCAAAAATCATGTTTTTCAAAAGAGGAGAAAGCACATAGACATGAGTTATCACTTCATCGGGAGTTGGTTAATGTTAGATTTAGAAGTGCACACTCACTCTAGAAAAATAAAAGCTAGAAGGTCAAAATTAAGGGGGAGTGTTAGAAAAGAGTAATTTTGCCCAAAGAAAAGCAAAAGCTAGTTTGTTTTTTACATGCTTTTAATTTTTGAATTTAGTTTTATATTCCTAGTTTTAAGAAAAACTATTAAAGAAAATAAATAAAAATCTTTGTATGGCACAAAATCATGTACTTTTTAGTTCAATTTTTATGAGTTGGGTGTTTTATTGTTAGATGAAGCCATCTATTTATTAGAGGAAATTGTAAGTGTTTCCATATCAAACACATTCATAGAGATTGTATTGAGATGAAGATTTGGAACTAGATGAAGAAATATACACACGAAGTGTTGATCGAGTTTGCATTAATATATTTTATTTGTAATTCCTTATTTTATTTCATTAGTTGATATTTTATGTGCCTAATTTCTACACCTCATCTAAAAACTTCTTGTTTTATTTTCCCAAGTAGTATGACCATATAACTAGCTTCTTCGCTAAAGATAAATTATGTACTATGTCAAAAATTGAACACTAATTCTCCAATCAAATAAAAAAATTTGTCCAATGACCAGATGAATTTCCCTCAACATTTAAAGTGGTCACCATTCTAATTATAATGGAGGATGATTTGGATTTCAATGAATCCTTGATCCAAGACAGTATGACTACATGGCCGGTTTACATCTTTGCAGAGAAATTCTCTACTATGTCAAAACATCCTACTTAAAATCTCCATCCAACCAACAATTATATCCTATGACCAGGTGGTATGTCCCCAACATTAACGTGTTTCATGGGCTAATGGTTATAAAGAGATGGCATTCTTCTAACTAAGTAGTCTCTCGTCTAATGGTTGTGGTAGAGTTGGGTGTAAATGAATCCAATATCCAAAGGAAGTATAGCTAGGTAGCTAAATATAATTTTTGCACTTGAACTATGACTAGGTGTAGCTATTTTCCTTATCGTAGCTTGAGTTCCACATATGGTTCATAATAGTGGTGCCAAATTTTTTTGGATCATAAAACTAGTATTAACCGGATATGCCTCCATCCTCCAAAGATAATGGCGTAATGAGAATTCATCTGCAACTTCAAATCTTAGAAATAGAGTACCCCAAAATGAACAAGTAGAAAGACATGGAAAAGAAAAGAAACTCTTACCGGAGGAAACACCAGTAGTCTCCCATGCAGAAAGGATGATGTGAAAATTCAATCGGTATACATTGAGCTATAATGGACAATGCACATGATCATTAAGTGTTTAGCACCAATTATATATGTCAAATAAATGCCATAATTAAGATATTCATCATCATTGATAGCATTTGAATTTATTAATTACTAAATTTATTTATTGCATAATAGTAATATTTTCCAATGTTTAAACTATAGGAAATCAATTTTTTTAAAAACCTACTTTTTTTTTATTGTGAAAAATCTAAAATGCTTATAAAAATATTCCAACCAATGAAAAAATCAAAATAATTTTCTTACAAAAATAAATAAATAGATATTTATGGGAAAACTATATACCAAACATATAAAATGACAATTAGAATTTTGCGATTAGCTTGACAAAACAAAGAATTTTATTTTATGCGTATATAACCCGCCTACGGAAGGATAATAACTATGACTGTGTGTAAAACTATGGGTTGTTTCTAAAACAATGTGAGATGTCATTCAAAAGCTGTGTTCTTTGAAGTAGTTTTGTGAAGAGAACTGAAATATGTGGCAATGAGGGCTCTCGAATGGAGGATCGATCGAGCTTAGATGATTCAAAAAGTTTCTCCAGATCAAGCCATTGAGAGTAGGGAGCCCACCATGCATAGTAGAGGAGAGTTGTATTTTAGCGTTCAATGCATATTCTTGTTCCTTCAATATGTTTGGACATGACATAGAAGATGGTAGAAATGTGTTTTGAGGAGACCAAAATTTATTTCCCATTAAAATCAATATAAATCTGTGCACATGTAGGTTGCTCAAATATGTCTTAATAAGCTTAATAGATTTTCCACCAAATATCCATGGTGCATGAAGGTATGGAAGCATCATATGGAGTGCGAATGGATCAGCAAAACATGCACGGGAATATATTATATGGAATCGCAACATATTTGAAAGCCGAGACTTATTTCCATATAATGTACGAGTATTTTCAGAATCTACGTAGATGAATTATTTGGCATGTACAAAAATAATGTCAATATGTTGTCACATTTCTATAACTTTTGTTCATTGATTATATCCTCCAAAACAACTTTTATGCATCGAAGGTTAGAACAACATTCTTGTATTCGAATTGATAAATATAGATCTACACACCACTATTCTACAAAACTAAGAGACATAGATCCACTATTCCATCTATTTATTCACGGGAAATGTGCTCAACTCACGATACCGTATGTTAAAACTAGTCAAAGTCTTACTGTGAATCGATAAAAATAACATCAAAAAATAAGACTCGATCAATAATTCATAGGAGGATTTGTTCAATATATGTGAGACGTTGAATCAATCCATGCTTATTTACAAAATAAATTTTACATTATAGAGTGTTGCACTCTTATATAGATGGAGTCAACACATTTGGTGGATCCCAAAAAATATACTCTAGTCTCATGTGAGATTATCAACGTGAGTTGTAAATAACGTCACATTATTTAGCATGTAATAATTTAATGTTCACAATAACTAATATTTCCCAACATCTTCTATCATAACAATTCCTAATAATTTCATTTGTATTCTCAATCCCCATTGCATAAATTTTTTAAACTATCATTTTTCTAACATGCTAATGATTACCTCATATGTAGCATTTATATTGCAGAGCTTTCTTACAAGTTATTTGATTTTGATAAACTTTGTATATGCTTATGTCTTTATTGTCATTATTTGAAGCCTATTCCTTATGCTTGATTGTGTGTCTTTTCTTTAGCAAGATTGAAGGATTTGAGTGTCTTGCTTAACATGAAGGGAAACGAAACCAGGATCTAAAGAAACTGCAGAGTCTACGGAATCTACCGAATCCTTGGAGAGCAATAAAAATAAAATGCAGCGGATTTAAAGGATCTAGAATAGGGGAAAAAGAAAGGGAAGCTACAGAAATTTATAAGAAAAATAGATAAAACACTTGGCTGCAAATAACACAGATCTGGGATTGAAATTGCTTGAGCAATACAAATATATTTGTCAATAATGAACAGCAGCTACAGCTGCACACAAAACATTCATTCATACATTAACAACATTGAAAATGAAGGAATTCTTTCAACAAAACCAGTCCAGACTTGAGCTGGACTGCACATTTTTCTTCTTCTCCCAAATCTGGTTTTTCTCCTTCTTCTGTCTCCTTCTTCCTTCTGCTTCTTTCTCTTCTTACTCTTCTTTTCTTACTTCTCCCAATAAAACATAATGCATTAATAATAAACTCCTACACAACAAACTTGCCTTGCAAGTCAACACAAAATCTCTGACAAGAGATAATCAGGGAGAATAATCAACCAAAAGTAAATGTGCAGCAGTCATAATTAAATGCAAATCTGATATGTCAGGGAACTAAATCTGGGAAAGTCAAATATTAGTTGCACATTAAATTCTGATTTGAATTTCCAACACTCCCCCTTAATTATGAACTGTTGCAGATCATTAGAAATATGAATCACGTTTGTTCAAAAACTGTTGTAGCATTTCCGTAGCTAACTAACAGTTTTCTGGAGCTACTAACTTGTGCAAAGTCACAAACTCCTAAGCCACTTCGTAAGTACTCAAATGTCTCTTTTGCCAGTGCTTTTGTAAATATGTCAGCCAGCTGATCTTGAACTGTAAAAGTCAAGACAAATTTATTTGTTGCTTACAAGCTCTCTCGATAAAATGATACCTCATATCAATATGCTTAGTTCTCTTGTGAAACACATGTTTTTTAGATAATGCTATGGCTGAACTGTTATCACTGCTTGAGAATCTTTTTTGTGGCTTCCTTTTGATCACGCATCAAATCTTTCAACGCCCTTCGCATCCAAACAACTTGACACGCAGCACTAGTGGCTGCCACATACTTAGCTTCAGCTGAAGAAAGAGTCACAATGGGTTGTTTCTTCGATGCCCATGACACAACACCTGTACCAAAGTGAAAAGTATACCCATAAGTAATTTTCCTATCATATATGTTGCCTCCACCATCCTATCAGTGTACCCAACAAGACTGAAATCATCTGAAGTGGAATACAAAATACCAAAATCCTTTGTACCACTTACATACCTCAATATCCTCTTACCGACCTGCTAATGTGAGTCTTTTGGAGACTCCATAAACCTTGAAATCAGGCTTACACCGTACATAATATCCGGCCTTGTGGCTGTTAAGTACATAAGGCTTCCAACCAGTCTCTTGAACAATGTAGAATCCACACATGCTCAATCATCTTCCTTGCTTAACTTCATCCCTGTCATAACCGGTGTTGGGGATACCTTGAACCTTGCCATATTAAATCTCTTCAAGACTTCATTTACATATTTTGATAGAGAAATAAATATACCATCATTGGATTGATGGACTTCAATCCCAAAGAAATACCTCATAAGACCCAAATCGGTCATTTCAAATTCCTCAATTCATTTTCATTACTCGATTTGAAAGAATGTATGTTAAGATCACTTTGCTGGTAAAGATTAGATCATCCACATACAAGCAAACAATCAAAATGTTACCTTTCTTGTTGACCTTGATGTACAATCTCGGTTCACAACCGCTCCTTTGGAAACCATTTTGAATGAGATAGGAGTCAATGTGGCTGTACCAAGCTCTTGGAGCTTGCTTCAATCCATAGAGTGCGTTCTTCAACCTATACGCCTTGTCTTCATGACCCGGTAGCTCATAGCCTTGTGGTTGTTCCACATACACTTCCTCCTCTAAATAGCCATTTAAGAATGTAGACTTTACATCCGTTTGATATACTGAGGCCACTTGTTGTGGACAACAATAGCTAAAATAGTCCTAACTCGTATCCAACCAAGAAAATGGAGCAAATGTCTAATTGAATTCTATATCAGTACATTGTGTAAAGCCCCTTGCAACTAGCATTGCTTTATGCTTTTGCACTTTCCATCAACATCTTGTTTAGTCTTATAAATCCATTTGACACTAATTACATCTTTGCCTTCCAACAAATCAACCAACTCCCATGTTTGGTTCTTTTCAATGGATTCAATCTCCTCATCCATGGCTTCTACCCATATGTCACTACTCACACCTCTTCAAATGTTAATGGATGATCAATATGAGAAAATAAAGCAAAAGCTGAAAATGAATTAGTTGTGGACCAACATTATTCTTCTCACTCAAACTCCTCTCTGTTTTTCGTGGCATCATGCTTGCTAGAGTTGGATATGGAGATGAAGAACTACTTGGAGTGCTAGATGGTGTTGCTCTGAGCATACTGATTGATGTAGATGGTGGTGTAGATGCTTGTGAAGTTTTTTGTCATGTGGTGTGGAAAACAGCCTTGAAGATCTCCTTGGTGTGAATGAAGGTGTAAGTGCTAGATGCTTGAGCTTGCAACTTATGGTACCATCCGGGATTTGAAGGAGCTCTTGTTTGAGTTATATTTGTGTGGGAAACACTTCATCTGCCATATTATCATTTGGGACAGCAGCTGCAATTCTGACAGTCCACTCTATGCTTCCATCCCATGCTTCATCCTCCACAAATTGAACATCACGGCTGATTATAACTTTCCTATTGATAGGATCAAACAACTTATATGCTTTTGTTTCCTCTGAGTAACCAACAAATATACATTTTTGTCCTTTATTATCTAACTTCCTTCTCAACTCATCTGGAACATGCACATATGCTATGCAACCAAATACCTTCATATGTGAAACACTATGTTTCCTTCTTGTCCAAGCCTCTTGAGGGACTTTGTTTCTTACGTTGTTTGTTGGGCACCTATTCATGATGTAAACAGCAATTGCCACTACCTCAGCCCAATATTCATTTGGTAGATGTTTGGCTGCCATCATGCTACGAGCCATCTCCATAATTGTTCGGTTCTTCCTCTCTCGCCACACCATTTTGCTAAGGTGTATAGCGGGCTAAATTGCTTGTGTATGCCATGTGAGATCTGTAAAAATTATAAACTCATTAGATATAAATTCAACGCCTCTATCCGTCCTTAGAACCTTGATGTAGTGGCCACTTTGCTTCTCCACAAGTGCCTCAACTGCTGAAATAAGCAAATGCATCATATTTGTGTTTCAAGAAATATACCCAAGTTTTTCTTGTGAAATCATCAATAAAAGAAAGAAAATAAGTGCAGCCTCCAATAGGCGGTGTTTGCATTTGCCCACAAATATTTGAATGCACAATCTCAAGTGGAGTTGTAGCTATATTTGTCTTGTCAATCGGAAATGACTCTCTATGTTGTTTTCCCATAATACATCCTTCACAAACTCTTTCCAGCTTTCTCAATTAATGGCAAACCTTTTACCATATTCTTCATATGTAGTAATTTCAGCGCTCCAAAATATAAATTCCCAAATCTGAAATGCCATAGCCAAGAATCATCCTTTACTTGCTGATTGAAACGCATTAGCTAGAGTTTCTCACGTAAACATCATTTTCCTTGATTTCTTTGGAGCTATTCGGCCATTTTAAATGTATTTGTCTTGGAAATTTCCGTAGATTTCTTGAAAAATTCCATAGATATTTTGAACCTTTTTGTATTGTGTTTTGAACATTTTCTTAGCTATCTTGGACATGTCCGTAGTTATCTGTTGCATTGCTATTGCTGATTTTGTATCTTCTACCTTAAAAGCTGCTCCAGAATTGATAGCATGTGTCTCATGAACAACTTGAGCTATTTTTCCTTTCATGGCTGGTCTTATTTTTAATGGAAACATGTGGTTTACAGTCATTTGTACCTTGGCAATAAGCATATTTCTTGGAAGCTTGTCCAAAATAACACATTCATTATTTTCCATGTACACTCTATATCCCTTTTGTATCAATTGTCCAATGCTCATCAAGTTGTGTTTTAGACCAACAACATAATATACATCAGGCATAAATTTTGGCTCCCCCTTTTTGGTTAGAATATTAACCGTACCTTTACCCAAAACAAGTGACTTTGTTGTTGTTACCAAGTGTAACATCAGTTTGAACTGATTATTACAAGCTCGAAAACAAATATTTATTACACTCGTCATGTGATTACCTTTGCCCCGAATCTAAATACCATATGTCACATGGGCTTTCTTCAACAACATTACACTCAAGTGGAGAGTTTGTAGGGATTTCTTCAGCAATCTTCATGCATGCAATAAACATGCTTTGCACGAGGGAGTGCTACTTGACTAATTTTGACCTTGTTTCTGCTAGTCATACTTTTTTTTTGCATTCATGAGTATAATGCCCAAACTTCTTACAATAGTGACATTGAATATGTGATTTGTCAAATCTTTGGCCACTTGGGTGACTGAAATTCTGATTTTGACCTCTACCACTAGCATTTGCATAACTGCTGCTACGTCCACTTCTAGGAGAACTTCTCCCTCTTCCTCTAGGACTGAAACTCCTCCTTCCTCTTCCACGATTTATAGAAATATGAGATGAAAATGCATTTTCTACTGAACTATTTGATCTATTCAGTCTATATTCATGATTGATAAGAGAGGCATGTAGTTCATCCATTTGGATTCCTCTAGAGCCACAACTACACCATCAAATTTAGAAGGGATACTTCTAAGTACCTTCTCAACAACCTTCCTATCCTCTATGACCTCTCCATGGGACTTCATTTGATTTATCAAACCAAAAACATGAGTAAAGAAAAATTCTACTGAATCTGAGTTTCTCATTGATAAATTTTCAAATTCTCTTCTAAGGAGTTGTAATTTAGCAGTTTTAACCTTGTCCATACCTTGATATGCAATCTGAAGTGTGTCCCATGCTTCCTTGGCTTGCTTTGCTACTACAACTCTTGGGAGTATGCTCTCATGCATTTCTTGATGGATATAAAATAATGCTTTCCCATCCTTCTTCCTTTGTTCCTTCAAGACATCCTTTTGAGCTTGTGTAAGAGCATTGTATGTTGTCTGTCTATTGGTTCTTGGTAACCGTTTTCAACCATTTCCCAAATGTCTTGAGACCGAAACAAAGCTTTCATGGTCAAAGACCAATACTCATAGTTCTTTCCTATGAAAATCGGAGTTTGCACACTAACCAGTGATGCACCAGATGTAGAAGCCATTAATGGCTGCCAAATGAAAAACTAAAAACCCGAAAATGAAATAGAAGAAGAGTTTAGCTAAGCTCGATACCATATGAAGGGAAATGAAACGAGGATCTACGGAAACTGCAGAGTCTATGGAATCTACAGAATCCTTGGACAGCAATAGAAAATAAAATGCAGTGGATTTAAATGATGCAAAACAGGGGAAAAGGAAAGGGAAGCTACAAAAATTTATAACAACAAAATAGATAAAACACTTGGCTGCAAATAACACAGATCTGGGATTGAAATTGCTTGAGCAATAAAAATATATTTGTCAATAATGAATAGCAGCTACAGTTGCACACAAAACATTCATTCATACTGATAACAACCGAGAAAATGAAGGAATTATTTCAACAAAACCAGTCCATACTTGAGCTAGAATTGCACATTTTTCTTCTTCTCCCAAATCTGGCTTTTCTCCTTCTTCTTCTCCTTCTTCCTTTCCTTCTTCCTTCGCTTCTTTCTCTTCTTACTCTTCTTTTCTTACTTCTCCCAATAAAACATAATGCATTAATAATAAACTTCGTACACAAAAAAACTTGCCTTGCAAGTCAACACAAAATCTCGACAAGAGATAATCGGGAGAATAAACAACCAAAAAGTAAATGTGCAACAACCATAATTAAATGCAAATCTGATATGTCAGGAACTAAATCTGGGAAAGTCAAATATTAGTTGCACATTAAATTCTGATTTGAATTTCCAACACAACATACTTAGTGGTGTTCCATGTATTCAACCAACTACTCCGCGTGTCGTTTTACATGTTAATACATGTTTTTATGAGTTTCTATTGGATCATGTCATGTTTCTTTGTGACTAACATTTTTGGATATCCTTTCCCATTTTTTTCACATGTGTCGTGGTAGTTACCATGTGTTAGGAAAATATTATAGTGTTCACATTATTTATATTGTTAAGATATTTACCATAAGATAAATATAATTCAGTTTTTGTAATTTGTATATTTGTTAGTCGTGTATACTAGTGTTATAACAGAAAATATATTTGCGTTATTTATTAGTATTCTTTCGTATTTTATAGGAAGTAAATTTACTATTATCATGGTTATAAAATAGCCACATGTAATATATGAAATGATGAGCTTATTGAATGTAATTCACATTTTTGTGATCTCTCTGCAAATATGCTATATTGTTTTCAGTTGGTATCGAGTGATGTGGGATTCTAAAATTTTTATGAAGCATATTCATGTTAATCATAGTTTCCCTATGGATTAAATTCTTGCAATCACCAGTATACTGGTGGACCTAATTACATCAATATTATCTCAACTTTTTGCAGTATTGGCTATGCAAATGTTGCATTGGAATTTACATTGTGCATGAATTGCAACATCCAATCCTCTTTTAATCGTCTCCACATTTTCATGCCACATATTTTTGACTTCTGACAGTTATTGTGCACGAACATCCACCTGATAGCGCTGTAAAATGTAGATGTTTTGGGGATTATATGTATTAATCTCATTTCATCCTCCTCTACATTTAAATTATGTATAGACCTCCACAAGTCGAGATGTGCGACCTCTATGTTATGATTTATCAATCAGATAGTTCAATACGTCTCCTTAAAATGAAAACCTACGTCAAAACTTTTGGTTTCATGTAAATTCTGATTTACATCACACTCTTGCATGCTCTCCATGGATCTGCTGATTTTATATTCATGCGCCAATCACAATATGGATTATGGATCGACACTAACACTTCAAGGGACGGTTTATTCTCCCACGTCCTTACATTCCTCATGGATCAACAGCTTACCTATAGAGCTAGCAATCTCAGGATAAGGTCATATTGTTTTTAATGTGTCAAAATTTGATGAATTCTCCTCTAAAACTGTGTAGTGTAAGAATTTTTATTCATCAAGTGAAAGTAACTTCTGAGTTTTCATAGCTGATTTTATTTAGAAGTCAAATGTATTTTATATTATAAATATTGGTTTAATTCCCATATTCGTGTCGTATATATCTTGTTCACTGTCTTTAAAATTTTAGTTA
Source organism: Taxus wallichiana var. yunnanensis (assembly GCA_018340775.1). Taxonomy (NCBI): domain Eukaryota; kingdom Viridiplantae; phylum Streptophyta; class Pinopsida; order Cupressales; family Taxaceae; genus Taxus; species Taxus wallichiana. The sequence continues at coordinate 742,500,082 of CM031243.1, forward strand.
GGTATAATGTTTTAGTTTGAGTTGGTATTCGTCATCAAAACATTTATTAATATAATGTTACATATTTTTGGGAATTATTGTTTTCTAGGTGGTATAAGGTTTGTTTTCAATGTTCACGTGTCAATCATAGTGTCTCCCATATTGCATTGAGTTATCATTTTGTGGGTCATTGTGCCAAAAAAAACTTTGATAATATGTTAGATTCATTGTCATATTGTAATTAAATTTTTTTGTCGTATGGTTTGTCAAATCATATAGTGTTTTGTTAGTCAAAGTGGTTAAAAATTGTAAAAAAATTGCCTCACACATGTATTTTTGGTTGAAACCGACATTGACTTGCTTCCACACATAACACGACACAACATGTCGTGACAAAGTTCTGACCAACTCTAGGAACCACTTGTTACGGGATGACCACAAGGTCAACGGAAACGTTCACACCCAAAAGGATAATACATTTTTTTCTTTTTGACAAGACAACATAGAAGTCCAATCACAGAACACACTTACAGTTAGGGCCAACCACAATGAGATATTCTTGAGGGTTATTTATTTTAAAGGACATCTTGCAATTCTTAGCTTACGTTTTCAAGGAGGCTCAAGATATGATTCGTATAATTCAACTTGCCAAGCCAAGTTTATTCCTTTGACACTGAGTAATTATCTTTAAATCTTCTCTATTATGACATTTATTTGCTTAATTCGTTTATCAAGAAAAAGGAGTATTTAAATTCCACAAGGCCATCTGCTCACCACTAACGCTACTAAGATTCATTCTTGCCCACAAGACAACATGGTTTTAAGTTCAACACACTTAAGAGAAGAGATACAAGGTGCCTTGGAAAAGGGTTAGAGGGAGAAGGTCGAGATGAAACATCTTTAGGACCTCATTAGTTATTGCCAGTATTTAATTGAAGCTAGGGCTCTTAACCAGAATTATCAACAACTTTACTTAGGCTTCGCTAAAAGTATTAACAAGGAGTAAAAATTTACTTTCCAAATGGCGGTGAGAAAGATGGTGAGGTCTCCAATTTGTTTTCTCTAGCTTATTAAATCTTATCATCTTCAAACAACTAACAGTTCATTTCACCTTAGGGTCATTTTACAAATTTCACCATAAAAGGAATAATGTTCACTAGAGGAGCTAGGGTTATCATGTTATAAAGTTTACCTGCAATGATAGTCTTGCCCTTGATTACTTAAAGAATTTCTTGCTCTCAAGTTGGTGACCCCTACGTTACTTTATTTGAATACAACTTTTAATTTAACTTCCAGAAGTATTAAACAATCCTATGTTAGTTTACTTATGACACTTTATTACTAAGTCATAGCAAGGTTTAACTCAAAATTTATTCTCAAGGCAAAGTTGTAGCAACACTCATTTACAAGAACAAAACAAGATTACATCAATTCTTAAAATACTGATACTCCAACAAAGTCACTCAACAACAATAACCAAATTTTCTTATAATTTCAAAGATGGTCAAACAATACAAGGTTTCCAAAGTTCAGATGACAAAGTCCACAATACATTATACTAAGACATTAATCCTCTTCTAAACTTTCCACTGGACGTTAACAATAGTTGAACAACATAAAAAGGTTTCGAGCAAAGGAACTTCTCAACTGAGGTTGATGACAAAAGTCTACAAATCTATCCCTCATCTACACGCAAAATCCATCTGCAACAAATTTTCTACAAGAGTCAGTTCACGAGAACTGAGCAAGATAAGGCTACACAAACCCACCATAACTGTTATCTATCAATACCATGAAAAGAAGCACTTTATTACAAGAATTTGGGTCAAACCTCTAAACACTATCAACACTTCAAGTTATAATAAGTTTCCACCATGCCAAACAAGGAAGAAGACCATGTACTTCCGTTAGGAGTAAAGACAACAAAAATATAACAATCGAATGAGAAAGGCCCTTGGCCCTATAAGGAGAAATAACCAATCTAACAAAGCAGGATTCCCACCAAGTAAATAATTAAATAACAATCACAAGAGTGCGATTTGATATAAAGTACCAACCATCCAGAATTTTATCACAGGTACCAAATGCATAGGTTATAATATTATATTTCTAGAAGAACAAGAGTTGATCGGCCCAAGAAAAGGGAAACCACGGTTCAAGAATTAACACAAAAAGCCATGTATAAATGAGTTTCAAACCTGAAATCACATAGAGTATCCACACAACATAAGTTTCGAAGCATAAGCAAAGTAAACTAGTTTTGGCCACTAACTCCAAGAGATTTCCCAATCATTCAAGAAGGCCAATGCCTTGTAGGCTAGTAGCAATCACGCGAGAGAAGAAAAAGAGTCCGTCAACCAAGAGTATACGAAAATGTCATCAACAACTTTTATAACCCTAAAAATTTACAACACTCCACATCAATTATTAGAGTTCAGTTAATTTAAAATAAATTTCCTATTTCCCAAAACAACAATATTTTTAAGGCAACCCTTGGTAACATAAACAACCATTCAAACAAAGGTACAACATAAACTACTAAGTTCCATTATCAAAACAACTCCTTCTGCTATAGCTCCATCATACTATTGATTGCAAGAAAGTTTTTCCCAAGGTTGACAACATTCAAGGCAATTTTCATCACAAAACATTAAGGTACATATGTGCATATAAGTTGTCCAATCCTAATTAACAACACAGTCATAATAAATGGGAGGAAACACAAGTTAGAAGACTAGATTATTTCACCAACAATCTTCCGAGAGGGAAGAAGACCAAAATAATTCCAGAAATAGCGGGGGTACTAGAGTTGCACAATTAAGACCTCGAACATAGCTAAAAAAAAAAAAAAAACTAGTTACGATTCAAGATGAAGGGGGCAGTCAAAGTACCTCCTAAGAATGGCTATAAAACCTAGGAACCAGGCTGAAGCTACGTAGGAGTCTAAACACTCGAGGTTGAAACACGATGCACGCAAACTAAAACATTCTAAAAGTTTTAACACCGAATCTCTAACCTGAAATAGTCCAAGCGTTGATTACACTAATCCTGCAACCTTTCCTTTTCGATGCCAAAAGGGTTGTTAGGTGGCTTGAGAGATCATTAACAATATATGTCAAAAGACAAGAAGAAGGACCTTGGTTGATTGGTTGATAGGAAGGAACTTCATAGTTATTGCACGCTTCTGATAACGATTGTACTAAAAACTAGCTGGAACAAATAATAACTGGAACTCTATCGTAGAGAAGAGTACATATATATATATAAAAGGAAGATCGATCACTCGAGCCGAAAAAAAAAACATACACCCAAGGAAGAGAACACTTGCATGCTTTCCTCTAACATACAGGCAATGGTAATAGCTAAACAAGAAGAAAGCAAGTAGAAAGGAGAGACCGACTGAAAAGAAGACAACCAATTCAAAGAAATGGTGGTTCGATTTCACGATGAAATAAATATAGCAACAGTAGAAAAGTGTAGGAATATCTTGCCTGTTTCTCCGAAGCTTCATCGTCATGACTCACAGGCCAAAGCATAAAAAAACGCATCAAGCTTCAACATAAGCTCCAAAAGGATTTAACCTTCATGATTTAGTGATTGAAATATTATAAATGATTTACACCTACATTATCCTAGACAGAGCAAGCATTATAGAAAACTATATCTTTAATATCTGCTCATAAGAACATGCAGACCTGATTCAAATGTGGCACAAGAAATTGTAGCATTAATGTAGAAGATATCGATGCATTATCAGTTCATTCATATGCACAAAGATTAAGCTATGAATGCAGGAATGAAATACCAATAGCATGAGACAAGGATGTGAGTACTGCTGCTGGCGATGTCAATGGGCCAAATGTGATAACTGGATAGACTGATGGGGCAGAAAATTTAACAGTTGAGTCCTTTCAAAAACCACCTCACACCACCTCGTAGTGTCAGCTAGAATCCCATAAGCTTCCCCATTTGGAAAAACAGCCAACACCCATGGGTGGGACTGATATAGAGATGTCGTACTATCACCATAACCCCAAGCATCAGTGTTCCACGTAAAGACACGCTTTCCTGTTCACTCGAGGGAACCACTAACCTCTCCAGTGCCATATAAAGAAGAGCCATGAGGGAGCTCAATGGTGACAACTTGTTGGCCATGCACGCACTCACAAGATGGGATATAATCTGGCACCTTGTTTATAGAAAACTTCAAGAGTATCTCTAAATTTAGGATCCAAAAAAAAAAAAGATATGCTTTGAAACGCATTTTTCTTTGAATCTCCATCACAATCAAAGCGATAAATACCTTCTTCAAGTATAGGCATGAAAACCATTTGTCTTGAGCACTCCAAGTTACTAGCTCCCTGTGGATCATCCTGGCCAATCATTCTTGATGTACACTGCCGATCCTTCAAGTACGGTAAATTAATGTGCTAGACTTTTTCCTTCGAATACTGATCTCCACCTCCTAAAGTTGTACTGTCGGCTTGAAATTCTACGGGATTTGAAGCAAAACTTCCGACGATTCTGCCATGCCGAAAAGAAGGATTTCACCTCTTTGAGACTCTCTTCCATGAGTTACATCGTAAAACAAGTAAGGTCTCAATAGAGAATCTTTGCAATAAAATTCGTCAGGTCTCCTGGTAACACTTTCACTGTCACATAGTCGATTTTGATAAAATATCTTGAAGGAGAATCTCAAATTTGAGGATGCATTCGATACTGAATAGATAACAACATAGTTGGACATCCTGCTTGGTGGAGGCACTCACAAAGGCTTCGACTAAACTGCAACATGCTCCCTTGCTTTGGCTAAGCCTTGTTGCGGTTTCTGCTTTGGATCTCCGACAGAACACACCTCGCGCACCCAAAAAAGTGGAGGTAACACGCCTACCTCACTAGCTTGTAGCTTCATCTCCAACACCACGCACACGGGAAGAACTCGGACCAAAAGTCCCAGGATAGAAAGAGTATTGCGGCCAGAAGAAAACAACACACACACATGCAGCAAGGAGAAGAAATCAGAGTAGGAAGAATAAATCCAACCCAAACAGTGCGCAAGCAAAAGGTAAAAAAAGGCGTCCAAAAGTCTTGCACACTCACCAAAAATCCATGCAGCAACAACAAGAAATCTGGGAAAGATTTGCAAGAACAACCAAAATTAAAGTATGCGGCCCACTACCAAAAGGGAAGAGATATTTCTTACCCACAGCACGTGGGGCAAACCAAGCATAAATGAAATAATTAAAGAAGTAGGTGGCCTTCATTCCCATGCACCCACTTTTCCAGATAACAACAAAATTCAACAAGAATCCACGCATTGAAAAACAAGAGATGGTGACCCAGAAGAGAGTGGTCAAAGCATTAGGAAAAATGTGTTTCACTTTTGACATACATATCATCAATAAAATAAAGGGAAAAGAGACTACCACCATGCCACGCCAAGTATGGCATAAATGAGAAACAATAAAGCAAACAAATGGCCAAAAACTCCACCCACCCACTAACTAGAAGACAAGGAAAAAGGAATTTAAAGAGAGGAAAAGGAACCCACATCAGCTCACGCCATTTACAAGTATGAAAAAAATTGACCAAAAGATTTAAAGCCGGTGGAGCGAAATTATAATTTCTTTTAATTATAATATAGATGATTGAAACGAAAAGAAACATGCCTAAACAACCAAGGGGATAAACTAGATGTTAAAGTTCGAAGGCGAACACGAAGCAAAGACCGACCATGGAGCCAAGACATTAGAAATTACATTACATCAAATGCACCAGCGACTCCACAAGAGGGTCATAGAGACAAAGGGAACTAGGGTACACGCCCAATGCGGGGCATTACATTCTCCTCCCCTTAAGAAAGCATCGTCCTCGATGCGACATAACACAGAGGAAAAAAATGGCACGTAACCAATAACATGTAAAGGAGAAATTACACCCTATGGTTTAAAATTTAGCTGATTAAAGCACGGTCACAAAGTAGCCTTAGGAACATTTGGTAGAAATTTTAACTTTCAAGGTTCTGTGAAGATTGGCAGTTCCCTCTTATTTATTATTTCATTAGTTCTCTTTCCATTAGCATTATTCTTAGTTTAATTTCTTTTAAAATTTCATCATTGAAGAGTTTTGGTTTATTCCTTATTGTGGGTGCCCAACATGAACTGCTAACACAACACCCTATCAGGTTCAAAAAGACACTACAGATTCACAAGCACACAAGTATATACTTCATGATTGTATTACACCACAAAAGGTTACTCAAATACGGAATGGTATAGGCACAGTCCACATAACATAGTACTCGACACACATCAATGACTGACATACCAAATACTCAAACAAAAGAGTACTACAATTCACCAGACATTTCCTCAATTTGCATCGATGAACAAAATTCACATAACACCAAACAAATGCTACAGGTACATAGTGTCCACAAGGGCATCAATGACATATCCACAACATCACAACACATATCCATCTGACATGAGTAACACATACATCAAAATACCACTACCAAAACATCACAATAACTCAACATATATCCCAAACATCAACCATACACACAAATATCATATGCCTCCCTCAAACTCTTATGCCTCCCTCAGTCTCTTATGCCTCCCTCAAACTCTTCCCTCAAGTCTCTTATGCCTCCCTCAAACTCTTATGCCTCCCTCAAGTCTCTTATGCCTCCCTCGAGGCATTCCTCCCTCGAAGCTCTTATGCCTCCCTCGGGAGGCGGTTGACCCTATGGTCCAAGACACATAGAGTTCGAACACTCCTAACCCAAGTGACATAATAACGCGTGGTTCAACAACCCGCTAGTTATATGTAACTCCTTGGGGCGTACCCCCATACAATGAAGCGGGTCCATAGGTCCAACCATTCCATGGTGCATCCCATGACCCTATTCCACACATCACGACAATAGAACCAACACAACAATCCAATCTAAGTGCCAAGTGGCAAAGTACAAGCCTTGGGCAAGGCGGTAAAAATTCCAAATTTAAAAGAAGACCCAAAATCAAGCAAAATAAATGGCCAAATAGCCATAGTTAGTATCAAAATCCACATGTTAGTGCCACAAACCAAGGAAATGCCCAAAATTGTAAAGCATGGCAATCAAGAAAAGTTGCTGGTCCTTACAAAATAAAGTAAAAGCTCAATTTACTGAATAAAATCAACTTATAATAATGTCACATTACGATAACTGTGTGGCCTTATCTAGCCACCAAGGGGTACTCAACGAGTTGCTAGCACTCGGAACATCGAGCCTCAGCTCGTAAAATACATATCAATAATACAACTGTCATCATCTCAATCAGAATCATCTCGCCACAACTTCAACAAGGCTCAACATAGTCAAAGTCACATAGGTTAAATCCATACGACAACCATATCGGGAGAGAGAAAAGAGTACAAGTCACCATCTACTGAGCCTGAGGTGTCCGCGAAACACAATATGCATGACACCCGTTGAACAAGTGTCACACATACCAAACAAACGAAAGTGGGTTTTCAGCCTATGTAAGGCTCCACTTCCTATCTCGACTCCTCGATGGTACACCATTCCATTTTCTCACTCTCATACATACACTTCTACCGATTTCCCTCAGGTTCGGTTAGTGTAAGGCTCACAACATAACATATAACTACATCACTAACACCATGGTGGTACACACATAGCTACCATAACGTCTCACATATGGTATGTATACAGGGTAGATCACAATCATACATTCACAGAGTGTAATACATCACTTTACCACATTCTGCACCCAAAGTGCAATCACCATACGATAGGGTTCATACACTCACCGTATGACCCCAAATCACAACATGAAGCATTACATATTTGCACAAATCATACATATGATGAACATAGTACATCACAACATAACATCCATTGCTACATAACAAGGTGGTACACACATTTCTTCAAAACATGGTAAAAACATCATGATACAACTCATTTCTTTTAACATCAATCTAGTCATACAACACATTGATACACCTACATATCACAATATGCCACAATGCTCCAACACTATGTCATCCACATTATAATTCTTTTCACACATCACAAGCAGTAATTCACACGTGAACTCTTCATAGAATCCACAAGAAGGAGAGAGAATACTCCCATCCCCAACACATCAATATGATAACAAATACGCACTGAGTGACATACACATCACGTGCGTTCACAATATCACAATTACGACAATAATCACATCACGCTTATACCACATTACTCTTCCAATATAAATCATCATCATGCAATACCATCATCTCCATGAAACAATATCATGTAACACCATCACCATCATGTAACATCACCATACAACACCAATCCGGCCCATAGGTTCGAGAGCATGAACCTATGCTCTGATACCAAGTGTAACGACCCAAAAATTCACACACACGAACAACACAGTAAAAGACAGGATAATTTTTTTTTGACTTGCTTCCACACATAACACGACACACATGTCATGTCGTCAAATTCTGACAACTCTGGGAACCACTTGTTACGGGGATGACCACAAGGTCAGCACGGAAACGTTCACACCCAAAAGGATAATACATTTTTTTTTCTTTTTGACAAGACAACATAGAAGTCCAATCACAGAACACACTTACAGTTAGGGCCAACCACAATGAGATATTCTTGAGGGTTATTTATTTTAAAAGGACATCTTGCAATTCTTAGCTTACGTTTTCAAGGAGGCTCAAGATATGATTCGTATAATTCAACTTGCCAAGCCAAGTTTATTCCTTTGACACTGAGTAATTATCTTTAAATCTTCTCTATTATGACATTTATTTGCTTAATTCGTTTATCAAGAAAAAGGAGTATTTAAATTCCACAAGGCCATCTGCTCACCACTAACGCTACTAAGATTCGTTCTTGCCCACAAGACAACATGGTTTTAAGTTCAACACACTTAAGAGAAGAGATACAAGGTGCCTTGAAAAGGGTTAGAGGGAGAAGGTCGAGATGAAACATCTTTAGGACCTCATTAGTTATTGCCAGTATTTAATTGAAGCTAGGGCTCTTAACCAAAATTATCAACAACTTTACTTAGGCTTCTTAAAAAAGTATTAACAAGGAGTAAAAATTTACTTTCCAAATGGCGGTGAGAAAGATGGTGAGGTCTCCAATTTGTTTTCTCTGGCTTATTAAATCTTATCATCTTCAAACAACTAACAGTTCATTTCACCTTAGGGTCATTTTACAAATTTCACCATAAAAGGAATAATGTTCACTAGAGGAGCTAGGGTTATCATGTTATAAAGTTTACCTGCAATGATAGTCTTGCCCTTGATTACTTAAATAATTTCTTGCTCTCAAGTTGGTGACCCCTACGTTACTTTATTTGAATACAACTTTTAATTTAACTTCCAGAAGTATTAAACAATCCTATGTTAGTTTACTTATGACACTTTATTACTAAGTCATAGCAAGGTTTAACTCAAAATTTATTCTCAAGGCAAAGTTGTAGCAACACTCATTTACAAGAACAAAACAAGATTACATCAATTCTTAAAATACTGATACTCCAACAAAGTCACTCAACAACAATAACCAAATTTTCTTATAATTTCAAAGATGGTCAAACAATACAAGGTTTCCAAAGTTCAGATGACAAAGTCCACAATACATTATACTAAGACATTAATCCTCTTCTAAACTTTCCACTGGACGTTAACAATAGTTGAACAACATAAAAAAAGGTTTCGAGCAAAGGAACTTCTCAACTGAGGTTGATGACAAAAGTCTACAAGTCTATCCCTCATCTACACGCAAAATCCATCTGCAACAAATTTTCTACAAGAGTCAGTTCACGAGGCCGAGCAAGATAAGGCTACACAAACCCACCATAACTGTTATCTATCAATACCATGAAAAGAAGCACTTTATTACAAGAATTTGGGTCAAACCTCTAAACACTATCAACACTTCAAGTTATAATAAGTTTCCACCATGCCAAACAAGGAAGAAGACCATGTACTTCCGTTAGGAGTAAAGACAACGAAAATATAACAACCGAAAGAGAAAGGCCCTTGGCCCTATAAGGAGAAATAACCAATCTAACAAAGCAGGATTCCCACCAAGTAAATAATTAAATAACAATCACAAGAGTGCGATTTGATATAAAGTACCAACCATCCAGAATTTTATCACAGGTACCAAATGCATAGGTTATAATATTATATTTCTAGAAGAACAAGAGTTGATCGGCCCAAGAAAAAGGAAACCACGGTTTCAAGAATTAACACAAAAAGCCATGTATAAATGAGTTTCAAACCTGAAATCACATAGAGTATCCACACAACATAAGTTTCGAAGCATAAGCAAAGTAAACTAGTTTTGGCCACTAACTCCAAGAGATTTCCCAATCATTCAAGAAGGCCAATGCCTTGTAGGCTAGTAGCAATCACGAGAGAAGAAAAAGAGTCCGTCAACCAAGAGTATACGAAAATGTCATCAACAACTTTTATAACCCTAAAAATTTACAACACTCCACATCAATTATTAGAGTTCAGTTAATTTAAAATAAATTTCCTATTTCCCAAAACAACAATATTTTTAAGGCAACCCTTGGTAACATAAACAACCGTTCAAACAAAGGTACAACATAAACTACTAAGTTCCATTATCAAAACAACTCCTTCTGCTATAGCTCCATCATACTATTGATTGCAAGAAAGTTTTCCCAAGGTTGACAACATTCAAGGCAATTTTCATCACAAAACATTAAGGTACATATGTGCATATAAGCTGTCCAATCCTAATTAACAACACAGTCATAATAAATGGGAGGAAACACAAGTTAGAAGACTAGATTATTTCACCAACAATCTTCCGAGAGGGAAGAAGACCAAAAATAATTCCAGAAATAGCGGGGGTACTAGAGTTGCACAATTAAGACCTCGAACATAGCTAAAAAAAAAAAAACTAGTTACGATTCAAGATGAAGGGGGCAGTCAAAGTACCTCCTAAGAATGGCTATAAAACCTAGGAACCAGGCTGAAGCTACGTAGGAGTCTAAACACTCGAGGTTGAAACACGATGCACGCAAACTAAAACATTCTAAAAGTTTTAACACCGAATCTCTAACCTGAAATAGTCCAAGCGTTGATTACACTAATCCTGCAACCTTTCCTTTTCGATGCCAAAAGGGTTGTTAGGTGGCTTGAGAGATCATTAACAATATATGTCAAAAGACAAAGAAGGACAACCTTGGTTGATAGGAAGGAACTTCATAGTTATTGCACGCTTACAATAACGACTGCTAAAAACTAGCTGGAACAAATAATAACTGGAACTCTATCGTAGAGAAGAGTACATATATATATATATATATATATATATAAAGGAAGATCGATCACTCGAGCCAGAAAAAAAAACATACACCCAAGGAAGAGAACACTTGCATGCTTTCCTCTAACATACAGGCAATGGTAATAGCTAAACAAGAAGAAAGCAAGTAGAAAGGAGAGACCGACTGAAAAGAAGACAACCAATTCAAAGAAATGGTGGTTCGATTTCACAATGAAATAAATATAGCAACGGTAGAAAAGTGTAGGAATATCTTGCCTGTTTCTCCAGCTTCAACAGGTCGTACAGACTCCGCATGGGTCAGCATAAAAACTACATCAAGCTTCAACATAAGCTCCAAAAGGATTTAACCTTCATGATTTAGTGATTGAAATATTATAAATGATTTACACCTACATTATCCTAGACAGAGCAAGCATTATAGAAAACTATATCTTTAATATTGCTCATAAGAACATCAGACTGATTCAAATGTGGCACAAGAAATTGTAGCATTAATAGAAGATATCGATGCATTATCAGTTCATTCATATGCACAAAGATTAAGCTATGAATGCAGGAATGAAATACCAATAGCATGAGACAAGGATGTGAGTACTGCTGCTGGCGATGTCAATGGGCCAAATGTGATAACTGGATAGACTGATGGGGCAGAAAATTTAACAGTTGAGTCCTTTCGCAAAACCACCTCACACCGCCTCGTAGTGTCAGCTAGAATCCCATAAGCTTCCCCATTTGGAAAAACAGCCAAACCCATGGTGGGACTGATATAGAGATGTCGTCTATCACCATAACCCCAAGCATCGGTGTTCCCGTAAAGACACACTTTCTGTCCTCTATCCTCGAGGAACCACTAACCTCTCTCGTGCCATATAAAGAAGAGCCATGAGGGAGCTCAATGGTGAAAAACTTGTTGGCCATGCACGCACTCACAAGATGGGATATATTCTGGCACCTTGTTTATAGAAAACTTCAAGAGTATCTCTAAATTTAGGATCCAAAAAAAAAAGATATGCTTTGAAACGCATTTTCTTTGAATCTCCATCACAATCAAAGCGATAAATACCTTCTTCAAGTATAGGCATGAAAACCATTTGTCTTGAGCACTCCAAGTCACTAGCTCACGCTGTGGATCATCCTAGCAAATCATTCTTGATGTACACCCGATCCTTCAAGTACGGTAAATTAATGTGCTGACTTTTTCCTTCGAATACTATCTCCACCTCCTTAATTTGTCATTGTCTTGAAATTTACGGGATTTGAAGGAAAACTTCCGGACGATTCTGCCATGCCGAAAGAAGGATTTCACCTCTTTGAGACTCTCTTCCATGAGTTACATCGTAAAACAAGTAAGGTCTCAATAGAGAATCTTTGCAATAAAATTAAACTCGAGTCTCCTTTAACACTCTCACATAGTCGATTTTGATAAAATATATCTTGAAGGAGAATCTCGAATTTGAGGATGCGTTCGATCTTGAATAGATAACAACATAGTTGGACATCTGCTTGTGGAGGTGCTCAAAAAGGCTTCACTTAAACCTAAACATGTGCCGCCTTAAACTAAGCCTGTTGCAGTGAGCATTGTTGAGGCTCTCCGACCAGAACACACCTCGCAGCACCCAATGAAAGTGGAGGTAACACGCCTACCTCACTAGCTTGTAGCTTCATCTAACACCACGCGCGCAGGGAAGAACTCAGACCAAAAGTCCCAGATAGAAAGAGTATTGCGGCCAGAAGAAAACAACACACACACGCAGCAAGGAGAAGAAATCAGAGTAGAAAGAATAAATCCAACCCAAACAGGTATGCGGCCAGCAGGTAAAAAGGCGTCCAAAAATTCTTGCACACTCACCAAAAATCCATGCAGCAACAACAAGAAATCCGGGAAAGATTTGCTAGAACAACCAAAATTAAAGTATGCGGCCCACTACCAAAAAGGGAAGAGATATTTCTTACCCACAGCACGTGGGATAAACCAAGCATAAATGAAATAATTAAAGAAGTAGGTGGCCTTCATTCCCATGCACCCACTTTGCCAGATAACAACAAAATTCAACAAGAATCCACACAGAAAAACAAGAGATGGCGACCCAGAAGAGAGTGGTCAAAGCATTAGGAAAAATGTGTTTCAGCCTGCACATACAATCAATAAAATAAAGGAAAAGGACTACCACCATGCCACGCCAAGTATGGCATAAATGAGAAACAATAAAGCAAACAGGTGGCCAACAAACTCCACCCACCCACTAACTAGAAGACAAGGAAAAAGGAATTCAAAGAGAGGAAAAGGAACCCACATCAGCTCACGCCAAGCAGCAGAGAAAATTGACCAAAAGATTTACAAGCCGGTGGAGCGAAATTATAATTTCTTTTAATTATAATATAAATGATTGAAATGACAAGAAACATGCCTAAACAACCAAGGGGATAAACTAGATGTTAAAGTTCGAAGGCGAACACGAAGCAAAGACCGACCATGGAGCCAAGACATCAGAATTACACACAACCGTTCGACGCTCCACAAGAGGGTCATAGAGACAAGAACTAGGGTACATGCCGAACGGGGCATTACAGCAATATGGTTGTAGGTAAACCTATTGACAATTTTTACACTTGTGTAAAAATGGGCAATGAAACTTTGTTTTTGATTGAATGAATTGATGAATGGACCTAACTAATAGGAAGACATACAATTTCTTAGGTTCTAAGTTGTAGTAAGTGGATCACCAAAGAAAAATGCATCCATGGGTGATGTTGTAGAATGCAACACCTCATGTATGTCAAGTATTCCATGTTCACCTTCATCAAAGTTTCTCAAAAGCTCCAAAGAACTAAAATACAACCTTGAGGAAGATGGAAAGAACGGAAGACACTGAGAAGTTGGACTCAAAAACAACAAACATAGTTGTTGTTTGCATGGCTAAGAGTTCATTTTAAGTTACATGTACTATGAATTAGATTATTTCCTATGATTAAGTGTTATTAAATATGTTATTAAGTTGTTTAATTCATTGTACAATCATTAAAAATTAAAAAATATGAAAGTAAGACAAAGTACGAACTCAATTACACAAATAATAACCATTTATACATTAGGAAATTCAATGTTTCTCGCACAAGCCGTGGGATGTAACTTATGATTATCAAAATAAGTGGTACATGTGCATAGAGCTTAAAGAAAAAGAGTATAGAATAAACCCATCATTGCCTTGGATTTTCTCCTATTCTTCATTGCTCCAGTTCCAGCTCCATCATTGTCTTCGGCATCCTCCAACAACTAGAGTGTACCTAAATAAAAAAGAGAAAAGATAAAAACTTTTGAGCTCAAGGTTTAATTTGTACTCATGTGCTATCTAGTTTCAAGAAAATGGGTCATCTAAGATTAAAAAAACACAAGGTACATCAAAGTAATAGATGCATATTTTAGAAAATAATATCTTGCAGAAGCTCATGGCATTCACAACAATCATGACAGATAGAAAAGAAAGAAAAGAAAGACTATGGAATATAAGAGAGGCCAAAAATCCTATTGTTTTCTAACGTTTGATTAAGTGTGCAAGTACATGTTACAGAAGAAGAACATTTAAATTATTTATTATCAAATATAGATTGCAATCAATGCACAAAACTCAAACAATAACAACTACAAAAGCAAGAGTTTGAAGATAAAACAAAACTATAATACATATTTTCATAGAAAAGCATCATTTAGATCGAAAGATAATTTTCAAATGCATAGGATAAAATCAAAGCTACATCTACGAGAAAGGAGATGCTTCAAGTTTTAGAGATGAAATTATAGTCAAACTTAAAAGATATGCATTAAACAGAAAATATTTCAACTCAATCAAAAGGAATATGCGTTAATGATTAGTGATCTTAACAATAACAAAATAACTACAATCCTTCATTCAAGTAAAGAAGAAGTTAAAGATTGATGAATACAAAAGGCAACCATCAGGCCATTCAAACACAATTTGCATTGAATAAAAACCCCACTGATAGAGATTTCATAAGATACAGTCCCATATGAAACATGGAAAAGAGGAGGCAATCACTCTAATTATGTTATTAGCACCATTGGTTTTTTGATCTTAAATAATAAGAATACCAAGCTTCATAAGATTACTACAAAAAAATTGAAATATGAGATCTCTCACCATGGAAAAAAAAGTATCACATGTATGAAAATCCATCCCTTTTCCAAATTGCATCAAATAAATGGTTTATGCCACAAATACGCCACAAAGTTTTTAGAATCATCAACCAAAAAGATAAATAGTAGAATATCAAACAGAAAAGGAAATGGGATTTCGCCATTAATAAGATAGTATAGTAAATGGATGATCAAGAATAAGCACATAATTTTTTTAAGGGATTCAATTTCATCAAAGAAATTTTTCCATAGCATGCAACTAAATTATAGAGCCTTCAATATAGGAGAACACGAAATCGAATGTTTTTCGAGAGAGCATAAATGAATTTCCAACATTAAGTATAGGGAAGAAATAATAGACAAAAGATTCATTTCAATACAATCGGTGAATGCAAAGGATGATTCCTTACACAAAAAGTAAATGCAAAGGTCATAAAGCACATTTCAAATTTTTATATGAGAAATATGATTAAGTTATTAGAAAGCAGAACTCGAGTTTTCTTAACATGAAATAAGATAAAATTACGTTAAGAAACACCCAAGAGTCAAACTCAAAGGTCAAAAACAATCAACAGTTTGACTTAGAAATAGTTATGCTTCCATGGCTTCACGTTTTCTTAGAGTTTCGCAAGAAAATTAAATAATGCAGATGAAACTTATCTATTTCAATGATATCTTGTTGAAACAAAATAAAAATAAAGATACCCATAACATATTTCAAGCTCACATTAATAGTTTCCATACAAAAATGACATAAAAATACAACAAAATTGGTTTGTAGTGAAAGTAAAATAGAGTCAAAGATCACACGGTAAAAAAAAAAAGAATGAAAATTTTATCAAATACACAAGAAGTTTCATCCATTTTTTGAGTGAAGGAAGAGTGACAATGCTTCATTTTTTACGGTTGTTCCAAATTTATCAAATTTTAAAATATTTTCATAGAAAAAAACAAGAACTCATCATTGGTATTCAAATATTCGAAGCTTTTGAGAAACTCAATGATAAAGCATGAAAAAATAGATTACCCGAACAAGTCTCGAACTCAATGTTTCAAAGTGAAGTTGCGAGAATCGGGAAGCACAAAACCAAAGCATTAAAAAACAATTCAAGTATTTGACTCGAAAGAAAAGAGAGATGAATGGTTACAAATGAAATAAATTGAGCTCAAATTAAAGGGACATAGTTGAATCAAAAGGAGAAGTTTTCCTTCTCAATAAATGATGAAAATTCTTTCTAAGTTCAACCAAAAGAGTAGTTCATAACACACAAAAATGGCAATAATATATAATTTTCAAATTTATAGAGCCGAGAGACTAAAAATGCCGGAAAACTAGGTTCAAAGAATAGATTCATGGCGGCTTGAAATGTCTTTTCCATGACATCACCCTAATGTTTCAACATTACACAATGAAAATGAGTTAGGTTGGAATGGTTTTAGCTCGTTTGACTAACCACCTTTAAAACCAACTCTATCGGTGAGTTAAAGATCGAACGAAGAAGATGTGATCAATAAGATCAAATGGTGCTGTACAAACCTCACTCGGTCAAGAGTAAATAATCAACAAAGTGATGATAATAAAGGTACAGGATCCAACAATCGAAACCTTAACCACAACCAACTACCCATTCAACAAGGGTTAAAAAATCAACAATCCAGATTTTAAAGTACACAAATCAATGGTCAAGATCAAATCGGTACAATATTAATGAATGAGATGAAGCCATAGAATCAATGCAAACTCTAAATTATTATCAACTTAACTAGTGTTTAGTTGATAATTCCACCGACAAGAAAGGGTCTAAGCATCGTGAGAGGGGGACAAGGTCCCATTAAATTTATCATTGCATTGACCTTGCAAAGATGGTCAGATAATATTATTGCTACATAATAATCAAAGGTGGTTGATGAAAACAAAGCATATTCCAAGGATCAAATGATTAATATTTGATGGCCCCAATCATATTAGATACCAAAAAAATCAAAGGTGGTTGATTATAAATCATAATATGCTAGCTAATGTTCATGGATCTTGTGACCAAATAATCATGGTCAGTTTTCACATATATGCCAAGGTCCCGTGTCCTTTCTAATCAAAGGTGGTATGATGTGTTGTGATAAAAATTAATTATTATTATTCAAGATCATAAGCAATATTATTACATTCCAATACCAAATCAAAAACAATCCCCATCAAGTATGTACATGCCATGATGAGCTAAAGACATGAAGGATAATGCATAAAGAGGGTCAACATCATAAGGGTGGAGAATAGATAATGGAGAACTATTACCTTATTTTTCACAAAATAAGGTATTATTATTTTCGCACATGTGCTCATAGTGGTTCCCACGATGGGGTGAATAATTTTTCTAAGTGGTGGAGATTTTAGGCATTGTTTTTACACATTATGTAATTTTTGCATGCCATCACAAAATGACAAAAATGAGAAGAAGACAGAAATACCATTGCAAGTGGATGAATATACAAGTGTCACATAAGAGGAATAAATATTATTATTTAATCATCAACTCAAAACAAAAAATAAGTCGCATGCACATTGAAAAGGATTGACACCAAAAAAGACTATTGTTAGCTAATTTATTCACTGAAATTTATTTATTTTCATGAAATAGAGCGAATCGTACTTTAACTAAGTATATTTTTTAACTAAGGTTATTAATGCCTCATTGTAAATTGTGTGGCTATTTTTATTTGTTTATTTATTCATGATAAATGCTAAAATTAACATGCATTGGCGAGTACTGCGCTCTGACCTATTTATAGGAGGGTTTGGGAGAAGTGTTTTTACTATATATTGTGTGCGCTAACAAGGCATAAGGAGGAATTTTTGGATGTAGGAGTACTTTGAAGTAATTATTTTCCATTTTTACCCTTGGATGAGTACCAATTATTTGTAGGGGTGTGTATCTTTCTAATAGATCTTATGAATGTTAATTCCCTAAATTAATTATCTTACCTTGCTGAAAATTTGTTGTTTTCTATAGAGTCTTTGTATGCATGTTAGTTGTTGTGTTGTTACGATTTATTCCATTAACACACAAGTGTTTTCCTTAGGATCAAATTGAAAACCCATTAGTTCGTGCATCTGCAATTTTTCTCAATTTTATTGTGCATGTACTTAGTCAAAGACCTCGATCAAATCAGTGTATCACCCCATTTCAATTTTAGTTACAACAATCTATTTACCCTTAAAACACCAAATAAAGTTAGTTTACAATACATCAATAAGGATTCATCCTTGATACTGGAGATTCACCTCAACAGTATGTATACCCACAGCCATGAGGTGTTTCCATTGTATCTACAGAAGTGAGGGAATAAAATGAGCTTAGATCCCCTGATGTTATCCCTCTAAATTGGTGCACTTCTTAGAGATAATAGTTTTGAACACCCAATGGGACAACACAAGATTAAATATTTACTTTTCGAAGGTGTTCCATCATTGAAATAGATCAATCATCTTTGTGCATACCATTTTTTTTGATCGCTAGGACAAGAACTACTATTAATGAATTCACACAATTAAAAGTTAAGAGAAAAATTCATTTAGTGACTTTGTAAATCTGATTTCAGACTAGTACAACACTTTTCAACATCATCAAATTTTTCAGCTATAGTTTTTAGGTATTTTTCAAGAAAATCATATTTGTTATTTTTATTTTCATCATATTTTCATGACCAATAGACGTGTTTTTCCTTTTTCACATATTTTTGAGGTCATGCAATCATAACATGAATTCCTTAGTGGAATCCTTCTACCCAAGAGTTTGTATCCAACATATCCATAGTCTTATCATCCATATACCCATTCAGATCAGCATTATAACCCCTATCAAAATGAATACCCCCATAACCCAAACCCTGCACATCAATATAATTACCAATATGATAATGGTTATATAGTCCTAAACTAAGGTTATGAAGATTTTTCACATGATGAAAAGGTTGACGAAAAATTCATGAAATAGATCAGATCATGGAAGTACTAAAAGTGAAGTTGATGCAAAGATTACATGTTAAACAACCTGGTCTTAGGAAACCTATCCTATCAATGGGGAACAAAGGCTTGAGTTAATGCATGAAACTATTAATCAAATGACTAATTTTGCTTTATCTTTGCAAGTAGTGGAGAATGATAGGCATTAGGTTGAGGAACCCTATCAATGGGATGTTCCCACTTACCTTCCCTATCGAATCTAGTACCCATAGACCCTCCTTGCCCACCAATCTAACCCATTAATCAATTCCAAATTTTTCAAAATACTTTGGAAATTATGCTCTTTCCATTCCATAGCCATGTACTGAAAGAAAATATATGTTTAAAAACTTTCATTCGATATTTGTTTCAAATACAAACCTTATACCCCATTCTCTTGTTCAAAAATTACTAGTTGAAGCTCAAATCAAGTGCACTCTTCATCCTCCATCGTATTATCATTCATGTAGAAAAATATAATAATATTGTCAAGGAGGGGTAGCTAACTGATGAAAACAACATGCTAGATGTTTTCCGAACATGCAACAATTCTAAAGTTCCAGTTTCATAATATTCTAGACTTAAAAAAGAACCCATGCAAAAGGTATAGTTCAATTTTACAACGAGATAAGAACCATAGAAAATATGATCAAAAAACTACATTTTAAGTATAGTGTGAATGGAGGCACCATAATCATACCATTCAATGATTCATCTTAGCTTTTACTCTCATCCGAACATGTTAAATTAGTTTCAAATGAAGAGGATTTTCGGTCAAATTTGATAATGAATCAACATATTTGGTGCATGAGCAACATGTTTTCATCTTGACATACCTTATTCTAAATGATAAAGAGATAAAATCAATCAGGATAGATGAAAAACAACAGCTTGAAGAGGCTGATTTCTTGTTAGAGTTGGAAGATTGCATTGGTGAGAACAACCTTTAAAACTCACTTGATTTTATAGTCTCATCATTCGTCTTCCATTATATAGAGCCTCTTGTTGCTAAGGTCTCTTTTACACTTGAAAAAGAGTAGGAAGTTCCTTTGGATGCAGATCCTTTCTTTCCTCTTATGGAAGAATCATTTTAGAGAAGAATATATCAGGAAAACATGTTGTCTAGATTAGATCTTATGCATAAAAATTTGTTGAATTGGATCTTATAGATTTTGTGTTGAATAAAAATTATCAAGGGTAGAATCAGGTGATGACAGGTTGTGGTACAACATCTTGGGGAAGCTGAAACATGTTCAAATCAGCTTCAAAATGTGTCCATAGATGGAAATGAAACAATAGAGCAATTTACATAAGGAAAACAACTTTCAAATCAGCTTCAAATTGTGCTTAGTGATAATATGGAAGGATAAGAAATATATTATATCAAGACAGTCAATTTATTTTCATTAAGGAGGCCATCTCCTATCAAGTACCTAGTTGATTGTCACCCATTCTGACAAAAGGTGCCATATTTCATGCATGTCTTAGAGCACAAAAGTGAGTTTTAGATTCATTGCAGCAAGCCCCAAATCACTCCAGAGCAGGTGGAAAATGAGATATAAGTGTTCCTCAGCTATTGGACTGATCTTCTAAACAAATTAAAGGTACGTGTCTTCTATTGAGCTCTATCATGTTACCTATTTTACAAGTGGAGTTCATGGCCTCAATTTATGAGAAAGAGTAGCTACTTTTCGCAGCCTATTTTAGGTTTCATTTAGATTTAGTTTGTTGCTGGTTAGAGTATGGTAGATTAGGATTTCATTTTCAATAAATGTAGTTCATGCACATTATTTTTCAATTCAATAAGTCCAGTCATACACATGATATGGTTTACCAAATCCTTTCCTAGATTTAGTTTGTTTTTCACAAAGGTCAATATTTTAGAAAAGAGAAGATTTTTGTTTTATGCTTTTGACTCCATGCCCAATGGACAAGAGCAAGGAACTTGTCTACAAGATAACAGGAAGCTTTCCCCACAGGATTTCCAGAAATGTTGACAATTTTTACACTTGTGCAAATATGGGCAACTCGAAAGTTTGTTTCCGATTGAATAAATTGATGAATGGACCTAACTAAGGGGAAGACATACATTTTCTTAAAGGTTTTAAGTTGCAGTAAGTGGATCAACAAAGCAAAATTCAGCTATGTGTGTTGTTGTAGAATGCAACACCTCATGTATGTTGTTATTCCATGTTCACCTTCATCAAAGTTGCACAAAAGCCTGAAGAACTAAAGTATAACCTTGAGGAAGGTGGAAATAGATGTAGACCTAAGGATTTGGACTCAAAAACAACAAACATAGTTGTTGTTTGCATGGCTGAGAGTTCATTTTTAAGTTACAGGTACTTTCAATTTTATCATTTCCTATGATTAATTTTTATTAGGTATGTTATTGAGTTGTTTAATTTATTGTACATACAATCATTACATATTATAAAAGTTGAAAGTAAAATGAAGTACATAACTCAATTAAAAAAATAATATAATTTACTCATTAGGAATTTCAATGTTTCCAAAACAAGTTGTGGGATGTAAGTTATTATTATCGAAATAAATGGTATATGTGCATAAAGTAAAAAAAATGAGTATAGAAGAAAACCATCATTGTCTCAAGTTTTCTCCTAGTATTCATTTCTTTAGTTCTAGCTCCATTATTGTCTTTTCCATCCACCAACAACTACAATTTACCCGAAGAACAAAAGAGAAAAATATATCAATTGTTGAGATCAAGGTTTAATCTGTACTCATGTGCTATCTAGTTTCAGGAAAATGAATCATTTAAGATAAAAAGCACAAGGTACATCAAAGTAGGAGATGCAGATTTGAGAAAATAATATCTTGTAAAAGCTCATAACATTCACAACATTATTATGACAAATGAAAAGAAACCCTATGAAATACAAGAGAGGCAAAAATCCTATTGTTTTATAATTGTTTGATTAATTTTGTAGGTACAAATTGTAGAAGAATAACATTCAAATTATGTATTATCAAATATAGATTGCAATCATTGCACATAACTCAAAGAATAACAATGACAAAAGCAAGAGTTTAATGATAAAACAAAACCCAGATTGCAAATTTTCATAAGAAAGCACCAAACAAATATCTTAAAGATAATTTTAAAATGCAAAGCATAAAATCAAAGCTATAGCAAAAAAAAAGTTGCTTCAGGTTTCGAGAGATGAAATTACAGTCAAACATAAAATCTATGCATTAAACAGAAAAGATATCAACTCAATCAAAAGAAACATGCCTTAATGATTAGTAATATCAATAATAAAGCAACAAATATCTACAATCCTTCATTCAAGTAAAGAATAAGTTAAAGATTGATGAATACAAAAGGCAACCATCAAGCCATTAAAACACGAGTTAGAATTGAAAACAAACCCCACGATAGAGAGTTCACAAGCTAGAGTCACATATGAAACATGGAAAAGAGGAGGCAATCACTCTACTTATGTTATGAGAACCACTTTGGTTTCATTGATAATGAATAACAAGAATACCAAGCTTCAATATTTAATGCAAACAAAATTGAAAAATGACACCCTCGGCATGGAAAACCAAAGTATCACATCTATGAAAAGCCATCCATTTTCAGATTGCATCCACTAAATGGTTCGTGAAGGATGAAATATGCCACAAAGAATTTTTAGAATCATCATCCAAGAAGATAGATAGTAGAAGATCAAACAGAAAAGGAAATGGATGATCAAGAATAAGCACTAAATTTTTTTGCTAAGGGATTCAAGTTCATCAAAGGAATTTTCCACATTATGTAGCTAAAGTACAAAGTCCTTGATGCAAGATATCACAAACTTAAAATTATTTTCAAAGAGTAGAAATGAATTTCCAACATTAATTAGAGGAAGAAATAATAGACAAAAGATTCATTTCAAGATAAAATAAGTTAATGCAATGGATGATTCCATACACACAAAGTAAATAAAAAGGTCATAAAATACATTTTTAGCTTTCAAACGAGAAATATGAATAAATGAGCATAAACATAACTCCAAGGTTTTTAAACATGAAATAAGATAACATTACACTTAGAAACACCCATGACTCAAACTCAAAGCTTGAAAACAATCAAAATTTTGATTTAGAAATAATTAAACTTCCATGGCTTTTCGTTTTCTTAAATTTTCATAGGAATATTCAATAATACGGTAGGAACTTATCTATTTTAGAGAGATATTATTGAAACCTTCAACTGAAGCCAATATAAGAGATAAATAAAGATACATAGAACATGTTTCAAGCTCCTAGTTACAAATTCCATGCACATAATACATCAAAATAAAATAGTAGTGGTTTACACCGAAATAAAAATAGAGGCAAGGTTCACACGATGAAAACAAAAGAATGCAAAAGTTTCAAAAATACCCTATAGGTTTTATCAAATTTTCAAGTGAAGGAAGAAAGAAAATGCTTCATCTTTTTACAATCGTTCTCCGACTTTATCAAATATTTAAATATTTTTAGATAAATAAATTAAAAGTCACCATTGCTAATTAAACAATCCAAACTTTTGAGCAATCAATGATAAAGCGTGAAAAACCGGATTGTCGAAATGAGTCTCGAACTCAAGGTTTCAAAGCAAATTTTCGAGTCGAAGCACAAAACCAAAGCATTCAAAACATTTTCAGTATTTAACTCAAAACAAAAGCAAGATGAATGTTTCCAAATGAAATAAATTGAGCTCAAATGAAACAAAAAGAGTTTAATCAAACAAAGAAGTTTACCTTCTCAAGAATCGATGACCATTCTTGCAAAGTTCAACAAAAAAATAGTTCAAAACTCAAAAAAAATGGTGAGAATATATATTTTATAATTTATAGAGCCTCACACACTAAAAAAGCAAGGAAATGAGCTTCAAAGATCATATTCATGGCGTTCTCACTTCTCTCATAATTTTTCAAGTTTTTGTCCTAATTTTTCAACATTACAAATGAAAACAAGAGTTAGGTTGGAATGGTTTTAGCTCTTTTGATAAAGTACCTTCCAAAACTAACTCTATTATTGATTTAAAGATCAAATGGATAAGATGCAATCAACAAGATCAAACGGTTCCATTTACAAACCAAACTTTGTCAAGAGCCAAGAATCAACGGCAAGGATCATAAAGGTACAAGATCCAATGATAAAAACATTAACTAGAGCCAACAACCCTATCAATAAGGGTTAGTAGATAAACAATTTAGATTTTGTAGTACACGAATCAACAGTCAAGATCAAATTGGTACAAAGATCAACGAATTATATGAAGTTACAAAATCAAAACCAACTTGAAGTTATTATCAACTTAACTAGCGTTTAGTTGATAATTGTGCCAAAATTAAATGGTCTAAAAATCATGAGAGGGGGACAAGGTCCCATTAAATTTATCATTGCATTAACCTTGTAAAATGTGGTTAGATAGTATTATTGTTATAGAATAGTCAAAGGTGGTCAATGAAAATGAAGCATATGCCAAGAATCAAATGATTAGTATTTTATGGCCCCGATCATAGTAGATGCTAAAAAAATCAAATGTGGTTGATTATAAATCATAATATTCCAGCTAATGGCCATGGGTCTTGTGTCCAAATAATCGTGGTTAGTTTTCACATATATGCCAAAGTCGCGTGACCTTTCTAATCAAAGGTTATATGATGTGTTGTAGTAACAATTTGATTATTATTATTCAAGATCAGAAGAAAGATTATTACATGCCAATACCAAATCCAAAATAATCCCACATCAAGTATGTACATGTCATGATGAGATAAAGACAAGAAGGATAATGCATAAAGAGGGTCAACATCAAAATCATGGAGAACAGATAATGGAGAACTATTACCTTATTTTTCACAAAATAAGGTATTATTAGTTTTGCACATGTGTTCATAGTGGTTTTGCACATGTGGGGTGAATAGTTTTCCTAAGTGGTGGAGATTAAAATCATTGTTTTTGCATATTATGTAATTTTTGCTTGCCATCACAAAAGAAGAAAATTGAGAAGAAGACCAAAATACCATTACAAGTGGATGAATATACAAGTCTCACATAAGAGGATTAAATATTGTTATTTAATCATTAGCTCAAAGGTAAAAATAAGTTGCATGCACATTGGAAAATACTTGCACACCAAGCAAAGACAATTGTTACCTAGTTTATTTACCAAAGTTTATTTATTATTTAATAAATAGAATAGTCAATTACACTTTGAATAAGTGTATTTTTGTATCTAAGGCTATTAATGCCTCATTATAAACTGCATGTTTATTTTTATTCCTTTATTTATTCATGATAAAGGCTAAAATTAACATGCATGTGTGAGTACAAGATATAACCTATTTTAAGGAGGGGATGGGTGAGGTGTTTTTGCTATATATTGTGTGTAGTAGCAAGGAGAAAGGAGGACCTTTTGGATGTAGGAGTCTTTGAAGCAATTTTTTCACTTTTTCCCTTTATTGAGAACCATTTTTTTCTTTTCTAATTATTTACAGTGGTGTGTATATTTATATTAGATCTTGTGAATGTTAATTCCCTAAATTAATTATCCTACCTTGCTACAAATTTTGTGTTTTCTATATAGTCTTCGTGTGCATGTTAGTTGTTGTGTTGTTGTGATTTATTTCATCAACACACATGTGTTTTCCTTAGGATAAAACTTAAAAGCCATTGGTTCATGCATTTGTAATTTATTTTTAATTTTATTTTGCATGTACTGAGTCAAATCCTTTAATTAAATTGGTATATCACCCCATTTCATTTTAAGTTACAACAATCTTTTTTACCCTTAAAACTACCAAAAAAATTAGTTTAGGATACATCAATAAAGAATTTGCCTTGATACCATAGACTTACCTCAACAATAGGTATACCCACGAGACTTAAGGTGTTTCCATTTTTCTACATAAATGAGGGAATAAAGCGATCTTAGAACCCTTACTATTATCCCTCAACCAAGGTGCGCTTCGAGAGATAACAAAACCATTTAAAAACCTTCAACCCTTTGTGGTTTGTGGTCAACCACTGAAAAACCACCTCACTCTCGCTTTTGGTAAACCGATGGAAAACAAACTTTTGGTTTGATATAATAATAAAGAAAATCACCGATTGCGAAATAAAGTGCAAGTGTACCATAGACATTTTCCCCATGTTTACACGAAGGGGAGAATGTTAGGAAAATATTATAGTGCTCACATTATTTATATTGTTAATATATTTACCGTAGGGTAAATATAATTCATTGTTTGTAATTAGTAAAATTGTTAGTCATATATATTGTTATAACAAACAATATATACGAATGTTATTTGTTAGTATTCCTTCCTATTTTATAGCAAGTAATTTTACTATTCTCATGGCTATATAATAGCCAAATTTAATGTATGAAATGATGAGCTTATTGAATATCATTCACATTTTTTGTGATCTCTCATGAAATATGCTATATATTTTTCACCATAAAATTCCCTATTCCCCTTACGGGATTTATATTTCGTATGAGTAAAACAATTTTAACATTGATCACGTGGGATGTAGTCGCCTTTATTCATCTCACACACTCCAAACAAGTAGGGAAAATAATTGGGTGACTATTTCACCATCTCATAATTTTACTGGACTAGACACAAAATAGTACATAATATAATCATAATAAAAAAGAGATAAAAATATTGGTTTGGAATAAGACATGGGCCTAAAATCAGCGTAGGACAAGAGCACCCAATACGAGACATGAACAATGGTTGCAGGTGTCTCACTCAGTGGTCTGTCCTTTTGGGAAGAAATACATGCATTACATGATCAAAAGGTTGTTAGTGACAGGTTTCTCCAAAATCCAGCAATATGTAATCAGTTTTAGGTTAGTATATGGAAACAAAATGAACAAAATCAATGGCAAGTTACATACTTTAGGAAAGGAACTAATTACTCTATTTTATAATGATCATTCGTGACAAGTTTTTAATAGCTTTGTGACCATCGGTAATGGAATGTATCTATAGGGAAGCATTAAAGGTTAGAGGAAAAATATTAGAACTCTCCGAATACTCATCCCTTAGTAACAACATGCCAAAATCCTTAGTATTATTCCAACCATCTCTAAGGAAAAAAACATATATAAAAAAATCTATCCATCCTCCCACATCATTCAAGTATATTTCATCCTTGATTCAATTGTCTTTCATTAAGGATTTATATTTTCACATTTACGATGTTAAATTTCAATTGTATTTATCATAAGCATTGACTACACTTATTTTATTTTGTAGGTCTGACTTTACTCGAGACAAAATGTAATAGACAAATGGAACAAGGATCAATATAAATCACAAGATGCTTCGTAAAATGTAGTATCCAAGGAACAAATGCAGGCATCATTTCTTCTATAAACACGAAGTCACCCATAATATGCATATCCTTTTCTAGATTTCATAATATACATTCTACATTCCTCATTTGCAATGCTTTTGGTTAAAACTCCCTTTAGCTCTCCATAGGGTACACTCTTCCTATATACTTTATGCTATAAAATATTCATTTACTATTATAATGTTGGGGAAAATGTAGACACAAAATCATGCAATTTTTATGTACATTATGGCTCTAAGTATGTCACTATATGAATTATTCCTAACTAAGAAAACTAGACATAAAAAAACATGGTTTTCTTTTACATTGTTTTATCCTTTTCGATAGTATTATCATTTAATTTTCAAGAATGGAAAATTTACTTATGGAAATTGGATGATGGGTGACCCATCTCTGTATTTTTTGTTTTATGTTATGACCATCCTTGAAACAACCTCCCATTCGGGATAAGAGTTCCCTGGCACTACTGTCCCCTTTGGGTACTTCTATCATTTTCCCTCCTTTTCTCAAATTTGAATTGCCACATTAATTTTTATCTTTTCTAAATTACTACCCATCACTTAGGGTCATCCTTTTTGTTTTATTGACTAAAATCAAATAGTGCAATCATATATATACATGAATTAATCACTATTTTTAGAGGCTAAATAGCTTGGGATTTTACTTAATATCTAATATTTTGGAAAAGAGGAATAGTGAAGGACTACATTTGGAATGTATTATTCACTTAATAGGTGGGGATATTTATAAATTTCATATCACGCATTCATCTTTGCGGAAAAGTAGATATATCCCTCTATCTTGGTATGAATCACACAAGAAGAACCTAGTTTCATGGGATAATACATTTTAACACACACTAGAACTACTTAGAGTTTGAAATATAGTACAACACTCAATGAAATTCACACTAGGGTGACCTCCAAGGTTAGTCCGACTTAAGTAAATGCATTATTTATTCCATATAATATTTTTTTAATACTTGTCGGTGTAGATAGGTTTTTTTGTTGTAGGTTCATGTAAAACAATGAAACCCTATAAAAAATTGGATGTGATAAAGAGTTAAAGAAGACAAGTTTAGACCACGAGAAGATTAGAAGAAGAGATGTTTCCACAATGCTAGAACTTGGGAGGTCTTGTGCTCAATCAGGCACTATTTTCTAATGGAGTTTCAGATCCCATTTTTCTAGATGAAGTAGAACTTTTCCAGATCTAACCTATTCCATTTATTTTCTATGCAAGAATCATCCCACGTCTTTGAATACAAGCTAGGTCACTCTTATCTCCTATTTTGCACACATTATTGTATTTTCAATATAAATATCTCATCTTACTATTGTACTCATTTGATCTAAGTTCTCTAATTAAGATTTAATTTCATTAAATCATTTGGTGAACCCAATCCTAACATTTCATTAATGTATCTATTTGTTTTCTAATGTGGCTAGCATTTCTCATAAATTTAATATTTCACATCTTAGTGAATGAAATGCATACATCATTGATCACCATAAAAAATAGATTTATTTTTGTTTTATTATCATTAAGAATCTTATTGTATCTCTAAATCCACCTCCTCGAGACACTAATACTATTCCAACTACACTTTGCTTACATCCTTATTCCATCCTCCTCCCCCAAGTAGTTCGGAGGTACTTGACTAACCATGATCCTATTTATTCACCTCGAGAATGAAATTTCTTCACCCTTCCTTTCCCATTATCCAAACTATCACTTATTCAGGAACCCATGTCATAGATTTTTTTGTATCATGATTTATAAGATCAAATTTTCAATTACAACATGCCTCTTCCTCTTCTTCTCCATCTCTTGATTATTCACTTCTTCTTCATATTCCTCTTACACCTAAGGTTTCTTCTTATCCACTTCCTTCCAATTTTTCCTCACCTAAGTTTCCTTACTTTCATGAAAATAGAGATCCCTAGATAGTTTTTATCATTTCATGTTGTATGTTTGGATTATGCTTGTGATGACACACTATTGACCAAGTTGTTTCTAGGAGCTTACAAGACTATGCCTTATAATGGTTTATGATTTTCCTTTACACTCTATTATATATTTTACTCCTTTAGAAAATATATTTCTCTCTTTTTCCATGTATATTGGAACAAAAATATCATATTCGCAAATGGATAGAAAGAGGTAAGGAACTAATGAACCTCTTAATGACTATGCTTTTGTGTTATAAGACTATTCTTTCTAATTAAATTGTAAGATATTTTTATCCAAATCCTATTAACTTATTTTCAAAATTGTGTACTTGTTGACTCTTTTCACTCTTTTGATCATCTATTTCCTACTCTAAAAGTCATTAAATCAAGTTACTATCTTTGGAAAATCGTAAATATGGTGCTAATATTTCCAATCAATCTACTAACAAGTTAACAATAAAATAATCCTTCAACGGCAAGACTAGTGAATTTAAGCCTCGTCTTTATCAGGTTATATCTCAACCTACATGCTAGATATTTACTAGATTACCATATCCACCACATATGTTTTTTCCTCAACTCCTTAAAGGAAATCCAATTTATTTTATATTTCCTCTTGATATATATCCTAATAGGCCTCATGATGATAAATTTGATGACCATGTACATTATGATTATCATAGATACAATGTCCATTCTACTGACAATTAAACTTAGACATTTAATAAAATATATAATTGGTAATCATGATATTGCATTTCATGAATCTATTATTTATATTTCTAGATCTACTAAATATAATGTAAAGCTTAAAATATTCAATGATACACTACCTTACATTGAAAAATATGCTCCTAAATCCTCTTTGAATCTTGTTTCTCATAATGTTCCTCCTCCTTCATCTTGAGATCATCCTTTTGGAATTCTTGTTGGTACTCCCGATATACCTACACTTATCATTTATTTTACTAATTCTGATTTTCATGCCTCTTTTTCATCACATATATTACACATTGATTCTTATATTGTTCCTCGTGTTATTAATAACTTTATAGTACATCCTACTTACAAATGCGCAATGCATGTTCAATATATTTCTTGTAATAAATCAATTTTCCATTATTTTAGATGACCTCGTACGTCACCCATTTCTCATGGACATGTCATTTTTCCTATCACCACTAGCCCTCTAACTCTCTTTATGCCTTTCACTATTATATCTATATTTATACATTGCAACATGGTCTTATTTTCCATTGTCTTAGAGCTTCCAAATCCATACCATCCAAGGTTCACTTATGCCTTAATTGAATACATGAACATCATGTTATCATTATTTAAGGCATCCCACCACATCGTCCTTTATCATTGGATCATATTACTATTTCAACTTAATTTACATCTATCACTATTGCACCTATTCCTACATATTCTCATGATGATCCAATGGCTTTGATACATACTCCTAGTTCTAATTTTACACGTACACTTCAATATCCTCGATATGTGGCTTCTTCTTATCTCTTACATTGTATACATTGATCTTACAGTCCACCCCATATGCATAGGTATCCACCTAGGACACAAACTACCCATGACATATATAGTCCCATTTCACAATCTCTTTATCCACATATACTCCCCATGGTCATAGATTCATTGATCATGATCACATGCATACCTCGAACTTCACAATATGAGATAACATTCCCTCACCACTATCCTTATTGGATAGATTACCATAGTATTTTAACATTTGGGGCATATTATTTCCCCCTTGTTGTCGATGATGCACTCAATGTTCTAGGTTAATACATTAATGTTGAGGGTGAATTTATCTACATAGACCTCACCTTACACACATACACTAGGGGTAAACCTTGTTCCCATCTCATAGTCATAAAATTCCATTCCAATATTTGTAAAAATTTGAAAATACTAGCTTAGATATTCATTGCATATGTCCTTGTTTTCTTATACTATTATATATTGTACATTTCTTACGTTGTTACTTTGATTCATAGTATTCTATATCCTTTTTCCATCCAAAATGTTAATTCACATGGTACTCTTGAATTGAATACATGGTACTTATAGGTTATTAGAGAATGCATGAGGCTTGGTACTTTTATCTACCACCCAACCGAGGCTCCTAACAACATCTACCTTTCCTATTTCGTATATCAAGGTTATATCTTTCCAATGCCTAATACTTTCATTTCTAGTCTCAATTCTATGTCTTTTGGCATAATATAATTTTTTTGATTATGTTAATGGGTGCATCATGTGTTGAATTTGTCTTGCATAAATACTTCCAACCACGGTTATGTGATTTAATTGTATCTTGTCTATGTTTGTGTCTTGATTTTCATTACTTGTGGCTTATTCCCTAATCTTAATTGTATTTATTTTATTCTATATCGTTAAGATTTTTGAATACTTTGTGACATTTTGAGTTGTTTCCCATGTATTCAATTACCTACTCGTTGTGTCTTTTTCCATGTTACTATTTGTTTTGACTAGTTTCTATTGCAGCATGTCATGTTTGAATAATAGTTTTGGCTATCATTTTCAAATATTTTTCAAGTGTCGTGGTAGTTACCATGCACATTTTGTATCCCTCGGAGTATTTCTAATTCAAATGTGCACATTAGTTTCCTCTTTCTTTGTTTGGCCTTCTCTCGCCTTGAGTCATCTAACGCACCACAAATGAGTGGAAGGAATAATCATGTTACTATTTCAACCTCCTAAAAATTCAAAGACTAGACACATAATAGAATCAATAGAAACTATAGATAATTTTTTTACGAAACAAACTTTGGCCAAAATTCGATTCAGGACATGAGCACTCAATACGGACATGAAATATGGGTGCTAATGTCCCACCTAAGAGTTTTTGTCATGGGGGAAGAAACATGTACAACACAAGATCAATAGGTTTCGAGTGATAAGTATCTCTAAAATGAATCATCATGTACTCGAGTTAATATTTATTATTAGCAATCATAGGAACAAAATCGATAACAAGTTACATATGTTGGGAAATAGAAAAAATTACTTGTGTTTTCTCGGGATCATATGTGATTAGTATCTATTGGTTTTTCGACCATTTGTAGTGGCACTTATCCATGGGAAATAATTAATGAATTTTGGGAAAAACCTACAACTCTTCCAATACTCTTCTCAAGTGGCGACATGATTCCTAAATCCTCAATTTAGGGAAAGGAGGCTCAAATCCTTAATTTGGTGGCGGATGCCTAAATCCTTAGTATTATTGCAGCCATCATCTCCATGGAAGAAAGAATACATGAAAAAATCTATCTCTTCTCTCATAGAATTCAAGTGTATTCTATCCTTGATTTAATTTTCTTTTATTATAAATTTTTATTTTCATATATTTACTAAGGTAAAGTTTAATTTCATTGTATCATGAGCATTGACTTAACTTATTTTCTTTTGCATGTCTTACCTTACTCCGATAAAAGGAAACACAAAAATAGAAGAAGGAAGAATCTCAATCATAAGAAGATCCACCAACAAAAATATCTAAGGAACAAATGTAGACATCATTTCTAGTACACTTAGAAAAATCATTTTATTTTTTGTTATGAAATTCCATTTCCATTTGCAAATGCATTTTAAAATTCATTGTTACTTGTGATTTCAATTTTTAAAATCACCATTAGAAGTTACTAGATTGACATTTTATGATACCATCCTCTCCATTTTCACAAATAGGTTAGTTCCCTTCAATTGAATTCACTCTTTTATTTTATTTCTACACGTGGCCATTATTTATATGCGTTAGTTCCTGGTAGATATTTTTAGAATTTCAACAACAACATAGAATTATTTTTTCTCTATGCTTCCTAAATGTTCTACATGACTATCATTCACAAACACTATCTCATTATCGATTTTATTCTATGGTATGCCTCACATGATGTTTCATCCTCTTAAAACAAGAATGAATATAGGTTAGGGATGAAATATGTAGAGAATTACTTTCTGGTGAACTTTTTGGGTTTTCATCTCTATGATGAAAATGTCTTGTTCTTAAGTGTAATTATCCTAGAGAGGCTCAAGAACCTTATTATGTGCCTTCATCATTGATAAGGTCTTCTTCTCCAAAGGAAAAAGTTAAAATCTTCATATTTACAATCATATTCGTTATGTAAGTCTTCATTTGGATCTTGAGAAGATGATTGGAAATATGGGACTCATATTCCAAGAAGACATTTGATATCACATTCTCCTCCTAATCTACATAACTTATCATCTAAGGTTTGATTTGTTGAAAGTAAATATATCCATTATCATTATCATTACTAAGTAAAAACTTGTATCTATATAGAATGTGAAGTGTAAATTATCAAATTCTTGGTCTATCAAATAATTTTTTTATTTCTCAACTCACTCAATCGCACCTAGATACTCTTCAATCAATATGGGTAGCTCAACATATTTCTTTGAATATATGAAATACTTTCCATAAATTGAATTTTTGTATATGATGTCCGCCATTGGATCATTTATTTTTAACATTTTATCTCATATTTTTGTATAAGGGAGATACTTAATTTTACCCTTGACCGGTATGATGACGTATGACCATTCCATAGAAATATATGAAGATTTTGAAGTTGGGATGTCTACAAAACATACGATGTGAAGTGGGATGTCTACTATAATTATTTTTATCCCGACTTTACTCGGTAAAATACAAAAATGTTATTTGAGAATATTCAACCTATCCAATGAGGGGTAATTAATTGGTATTCATTGAGTAATAATAGGTAACAATATACCAATATCTTTGCCTTTAAATGGCATGAAATTTTCATAAGCACCTTAGTCGATGATATAGTTACTCATTTTATACCTATTGATCAACAAATAGAGATAAAAGGGTTCTAATTTCTTAGAAGTGGGGGATATTTAAGAAAGAATATTTTGAGAAGGAATGGTACTACGAGAGGGAAGTGGTTATTTGGTAGTGAAATTGATGGAACTAGACTTTTAACTACGTCCTTTGAAAACCTAGAAAATTTTATCAAATTTCTTGGGATGAGATCTGAAATACATAGACTCGAAATTTTTACTTTGGACTATTTGACATGGTCAATGATGTCAAAGTATGAATAATTGGATGCTTACGAGAAAACTTGTTAGCATTGGTAGGATTAGGAATTATATTCTTATAAGAATAAGAAAATATTATTTCACCAGGGGAAGAGGTAAAGAGACTCCCAAACAAGGAGATGTGGCTTTGGAGGAGGGGTTCTTAGGATTCTTCTTATCTTAATCCATGGAAGTATGAATAAGTGATCCTATTTTTTTGTTTTTTTATGTAGAGTCACCTATTGAAAATTTAATTACTTCACTTAGGCAATAGATGAAGAGGCCTCTTTCTCTTCTTGTGAGGGATTTAACACTACACAAAATAGTTATTCATACTAGCCATACAATATTTAGAATATTCATCAAATGAGTATTAAAACTACTCAATATTTTCATATCCAACTTCTTCTTTTTCAAGTTATGATTAAAAAATTTCATCTTCTTCATATTTTCTAGATCCATGTGTTACATTGAATGGAGGAGTGTACAAGGAAAGCATTTGGGGTGCTCTAACAACATGATTTCAGTTCCAATTTCAATATGGGACATATTGAGCCATTTTATTCTTTAGTTGAGTATGATCATTGACCAATTTCTATAGAAACAATTTTGTGCCTACATCTTGGGAGCTTTGGAATTTATTAATTTTGAATGTTTCTTGATATCTCTTGACATGATAAGATCATCTTTCACTTCAATATAAATTTAATTAGCATTAACCAATTTATTTGGTTGATTTATCTAAAATATAAATTTCACGTAAGGAAACTAAACATTTTTGAACAACCTATTTTGATTATATGTATTAGGATGGTCACCAAGTAAGAATATTATTAATTTACTTAATGAATTTATACACAAAATATCTTATGGGTTCATGTGGTTTTTGTTGGTTCTCAAAATAGTCTCGCCCCATTTGTGCCTATGAAAACTTATTGATTTATGGCCTATTCCATTTTCTACTTCCCCATGTGGTGCCTAGTCAAGTACTTTTGGTAATTTTTAATTCATTCTTGGGTTGTAAATATCTTAAGGGCTTGTATTTCAAGTCTCTCTTGTGCTCTGTTCCATCAAAAACTCGTTTTCCCCATGTTTTCTGCTTTCTCCATGGTCGAGATTTGTCCTCCTTATCATTTCTACCCTAAATTCTTGAAGAAAATGAATGGATGTATCACTAAATAACATATTTGAGCCTTGTAACATCTCTAAATATTCTATCCTTGAATAAAATTTCATTCCCTAGCTCAAATAATTGTTTTTCTATTTTTACGGTTTGACAGTGTTTCTCCCAAATCAATTTTACATCCTAGCATCGATAGGAGATGTGGCACCTTTTGGTTGGACACGGCTCAGTTGGGTACTTAGAAAAATTCATAAAAATTCTACACTTATAATGTGTCCACATGGAGGAACGATGCTCATTTGAAGATCTTCTTTTGGGTTTTGCCTTGGAGTAGTGTTGGGAGGACACGTGGAAGCTTCCATTTGTTTGGCCCAAACTTAGACAAATTTTTATGCAATTGGTAGTAGTTTTGTGGAATAGGACATGTGGTGAACTTGCACTCATTCGGGATCTTCACTTGGGGCACCATCTTGAAGTTGTATCATGGAGACATGTGGAGGAACCACACATGTTTGGGGACCGAGCCTTGAGTTTCAATTTAAAGAAGTGCTAGGATGACATGTGGAGGCCTCCGCTTGCTTTGCATTTTCTTAAATTTTTCAACAGCCAAAAGCATACTACCTCGAGCATGACACGTGCCACCTTTTCTAAACCTCAAAATTCGGTTAAACCTTTCCAGAGTAGGTCACGTGGTGAGCCCACACTCATTCAAGGTATCAAATTTTTAGGGCCTCAAGGTGCGCCATGGTGACACATGGAAATTTGAAAAGTCAAAAATGTGTGGAGGTAGACCGTTGGAGGCAACTTGGATTTTTTCCCCTTGTGGATTAAACTTTCAAAATGACCCGCAAGCCCAATGAAGGAAAAAGGTCAATGTTTTACCCCGGTCAATGGTGTAAAGTGCGGAGCTCTAGGGGAAATTTGAAAAAATTTCTTTTGAGAAAAAAATATTCAAAATTAAAAAGGAAGTGCGGCCCCATTGTAATCACATTTGGATGCGTATCGTGGCCGGTTCCTAAGGGCAGAGCTATGGGGAAAATTTGGAAATTTTCCTTTTCCAAAAAGAGAATAAAATGGAAGAATTTTAGCATAGTTTTGTTCCAATCATATTTGGATAGCATGTTAGGCTCGTATCCTAAGAGTGGAGGTGCGGAAGAAAAATGGAATTTTTTTCCATTTTTTCAAAAAGTTGTAAAAAGTAAGAGGAAGCCCTCGGGTCTGTTCTAAAGTTTGAATCTACCATGTGGATGGCCCAAATTCAAAGTAAAGATCAATGGCAGCTATGAGTCTAAATCAGATTTTCCCCCATTTCTCCGAAACACATCCAGGAGTGTGATTTCCATGATTTCTTGGTCTTTTCTAAATGACAAGTAGGGAAGGAAGTTAATGTTGATATCTGAAGTTTGGTGAGAAGATCGAAGGATGTCTTTCACCATTAAAATGGTCTAACTTTCATGCCCGATCTGATTTTTCTTTTTTCTTCTCCCCGAGCATGCAATGGGCCGTTTGTGATTAGGGACGGAAGTGGTTGGAAAATTGAAGGGAGAGTGATCTACCGAGGAAAGAGTTGAATCCGGAGGAATTGATGAAATCTTCACCCTCGAGCACCTAGAGACTTCTTGCAAATTTGATTATGAGAATCAAGAATGAATCATGGCGAAACAATTGGTGCATTTAACATTTTTATCTTTTTAGAGGAAGAGGCTTTGTTGTAAATGTTATAAATAGCACAAATTTTTTGTGTAAATGGTTGGGAGCTTTTGGAAAGGTCAAAGACTAATTTTCCATCGGAAAAAAATCTTTACAGAGCCCATCCCTTTTGAGAAGCCATCTAAGAATCCTGTATATCTCTCTTTGTATCAAATTCAATCATGTCAAGGTGGTTGCAAGTGTACAACCATTGACAAGATTTGAGATTGTTCTGAAACTTTCCCTTGCTGATAAATTTGATCAAACTTGAGCTATTCTGTGTTAATCTTGAGTAAAGTGTATTTATTTCATCTCTAAATGCATGCAAGTAGTTTTTCTTGTTTTTGTTGCAATCTTGTACCAAAATCCAGTCCAATCACATAGGTCTCAATCCTTGTGATAGTTTAGTGGCATCTGTAATCTCATTTCTCAGAATATCCTTCATCTGGGAGTGAAGTAAACGGTTTAAAATAACTTTTATTTTATTTTTTTGACAGAGATTATCTATAAGGCTCTGGGTGTACCCTAGGCGTGGTTTGATTTGAATCTTGATGCTTTATTGGGTTCTTTGATTCGAGCCTTTATGACATAATCCCATAGGTTGTGTGAAAGAGTCCTAACTTAGGGTTCCATTTGGGCACATATTCTATTTGAAGAAATATTTATAGCTTTTGTGGCATTCATTAGTGGAATCCTTCCATTTTGCATAAGCTCTCAAGGATCCGGTGAGTCAACTTCATCATCTCTCTCCCCTCCCACAAATATCTATTTAGAAAAATTCAATCCTATCCATACTACCCCTATTTTTCTCTATATACTCTCACAAGACCAAAATCCATTTGCTAAAGTATGCATGATAGATCAGGATTCCAAATGTCTTTAGTAACCTTTGCCTTGTTGTGAAAGTATCTCCATGATCTAGAAGTGACAACTCGTGAGAGTCAGATCTAGTGTGTTGATCATATTTTCCCCAAGGTCTTCTCTATAAAATCTACGCAAAATAAAGGTACCTATATCTCCTTTCAAAATAACAGAGGTTACAAGAATAGGTTCTCTTACCTTGGTTGAAAGGCACAACCTAAAATAGTTAGGATCAGATCACATCCTTTTAAGGTGCTACCCATCTCTCCACAAATCCAAGTAACAAAGGGATGGTAATATTTCCTCCCCGGATACAAAATGACATATATTTATGATCAACCTACCTCTAAGCTCCATGTTGAATCAATGTTGTTGCTTGGCTTGAAAAGGAGAAAAATTTGGGTACCAACACTTCCTTCTTCATTTCATCTAATTGATTAAGAATATCATGAGCATCTTTCACCGACTTTAACCATGATTCAAACTTTACTTTTATATCTCCCCAATTAATAATTAAGAGAGATGGAAAATTGTAGAACAATTTTATAGCATCACCTTGCAATGACTCAAAAATTAACCTAACAATAATATTTACATGTTCCACTCCAATAAAACCACATTCTATGATAAAGGTTGTAATATGATAATTTAGAATTTCTTTTCCATTTCTATAAAATTTGGGATAAATTCTTTCTCGATCCTTTGGGTAGTTTGTGAAGTTGAGGATTTAAAGCCAAATGGACCAGTGATTTTACCCAAAAGTCTTGTCTCAACCATATCTATATGAAAAGTTTTTAGCAGTAGTGGTGTCGATATGGGAGATTTATCAAGACTAATGATAGGATCTTCGAATGAATCTTCAAGAATGTATATTGGAATTCGTAGGGGATAAAATATGAAATTATCTTATTCTTGTAACTTAAACACATGATTATGGAAGAGTAAAAATCCACTTAATCGATAACCTATGACATACCTTTCATCCTCCATTTTTATCAAAATATGACTCACTCAAGTGGAAAAATGCTTTTAAGGCTTTCTTCATGTTTTTGGTTTTTCATAGTTTTATCTTTATAGGATTTTTGATTATATGTTTTTAATGATTTATCGGATTAATATGGTGCGAGAAAATGAAATCTACCCCGTTTGGGAGTCATGTTGCTCAAATAATTTTTTAAATAAAAAATAGGTATTTTTTCAATAAAAAATAGGTATTTTTTCAAGATTCCTTTGACATATTCCTTCCACTTCAAGATGGGGTGGCTCCCATTTATTGAAATCTAGAAATTATGTACACTATTTTTATCATTTGAGGTTGGTCGATACCAAAGAATATGTAAAAATCATTACTTTCAATGAAAATATAAGTTAAAGAGGTAAAATGATCCAAAACCGAGGGGTTTCAGACTTAAGGAACAGATTAACAAATGTGCCAAATGAATTGCAAAACAACTATCTCTGAAAAGAGATGTAAATTACTCAAAGACTTCAAAATACATCAATTATCTCTTTAAGAGATGTCCCTCTCTTCTTCCGGTTACATATGTATTTATAATAATTTTATAAATACGAAAGGACACCTAGAAAGATGTGGAAGGTCACCAGGTGAGGGAGACGAGGTGTTTCATCTTCCAAGACTTACATGTGCACTAATTTTGCGAAACATACTATTTTTAGAATTTACTATTTTTAGACAGTAAAAATCACAATTTGGGCCCCTTAAACGTGGATTTCGGGGTCAAACATTGCTGAACAAATTTCGCACCTTCTCATCACATTCTACGCATTCCAAGCTTTCCGTTGCCTTTTCAACGAGTCAATCGTACGGTGCAAAAGTTATGGTCTCTCGGAAGTTGCGCCACTAAATTCTGCTGGATCAAAAATGTTTGAAACAAAGATAAAATATTGGGAAAAGGGAGAGTGAATCATGTGTATTATTCCACAAAAAATCCATTAACCAATAACTCATAATAATATCCAGTTCAACTAGAAGAAACATGAAAACATACACAACCATGCAAGAATCATGAAACAACAACAACAATTAACACAAAGTTTAATTGATAATTCTCATTCCATGGTAAAAATTTCAAATGCTTTTTTCCTTACAAATTTTCCATACACCTGACTAAGTACAAGGTGAGAAAATGGAGGAAAGCACTAGATAGGAGCAGAAAAATAATTATCTCTTTTAGATGGATACAAAATACATCCCTTAGAATGATAGATCCTTCATATTTATATCCAAATCCAGTGATTCTTCACATTCCTATGTGGCCTTTCAACTTAAATTGTAATATCAATGAAGAAATAGAAAATTTAAGTGGCCTAAGTCACTTTTACAAAAGTTGTCTCACAATGGATAAATAAAATGTTAGAGACTGAAAAGAGAGAGAGAGAGAGAGAGAGAGGATTGATCATAATAATATGATGCAAGATAAAGTTATGTTATTCCTTCATCATAGACAGAATTATACAAATGGATAGGATCTTCCTTGGATGATTCTCTAATCATACCATGTCTTTTCTTGGACTTGGAAATTATGATACACAACTTATCTTGACTAATTTTCTTTGGTCATGATTGGAAAACTTTGTTTTGTCTTCATCTCTATGATAAATGGTGGGATGTATAAATAATCTCCTTGTAATGAACATGATCTCTTGAGTTACACATGATAACAACTCATCTTGCAATAATCATCAATCAAGAACTCACATTTTACATACCCCAAACTTGTTAACCATTAGCTCTATTAGATTTTATGATATGAAAGATTCCTAAGAATTATTGGTTGAAACATGTCCTCTTTGTGAGATGGAAGCAAGAAACAATTGAATGGAAAACTTATATTAAAATAAATAAAGCACTACTTATCACATTTATTGAATGGATAATGATGAGGAGATCAAGAATACATGAATACCATGGTTTCGTCATGAAATATTACTAATGATTCAATTCTAAGTTTCATGCTCAATAGTTCTCATGTGCATGTTACTCAAGTTAGTAAATGAATTTTCATTCATATCTAGGTGTCATCATCGATATTCAATGGTGGTTTTGGTTACAACATGGCTGAAGTCATTATGGATGAATGAATCATCCAAATAATTTTATAATGGATTAATTTGAATGATATTTCCAATCTGAGTGATTCTCTAATTTTTAGATATTTTTCTCCCTTGGATCAATGGAAAAGTGAGAACATAACGTAGAGAGTAGAATAGTAAGAGAAACCTCATTCTTATGTATCTAAAAAACTCCACATAATAATTCATTATATAGCTCAAACAAAATATTATTTTACGAGGAACATTCTCTCCAAATTTTAGGCAATTTGGCTTGGTAAGTCATTGTGAAAATGTAAAATTAATTTTAAGTAATTCTTGAAAAAAGATCTCTTTGGCTGAAAAATTATTCCTTGAATAAAAATTTAAAATTCCATTATACACCCCAAGTGATATCTCAAAACCAATTTAATATATTGAGGAAGAGGTGGGAAATTTTTTTAGAAGTTTTGATCACAGAGCTCAAGATATGAGTAAAACAAGATTTTACAAATCTAGGTCTCGAAGGTGGTATTGTAAGACAAAAATTGATTTACTCAAATAAAATAAATACTTACACATTCTTACGTGGGTAATAGATGAAATTGATTTTTTTCAGGTGAGATATCATTGTAAAATTTTAAGATATTTTCTCCACATGTTTTTCAATCAATTATCAAAACAAGTTTTGGGTGATTTTGTAAATTAATTGTTTAATGGCTATATTTTTCTTATGTAGAGAAAAAACCTGTAAAACAGATTACATTCTACTTATGTCATATTTAAGGAGATTTTAAGAGGAGGATGTGTTCAATATTTGATATTGATTCACCAAGGAATCAAGAGACATGATAAAAACAAGGTTTGAGTAAGCTAGGGCACAAAACTGGTTTTTGAGGACACAAGAACTTGAAAAAAATTCTTTGATGGTTTCATATGGTGTACTTTAATGTTTTAGGAATTTTTTTGGGACATATTTAATCATGACTTAACATGGAGGTGGAGTTTAAAAATGACTAGAAGTAGAGATTGAGATTTGGTTTGCAAATGCAAAGAGAAATGTCCACCCAATTTGTTATCCCGACCTGAAAAAATCACCTCCACAAGGATTGGGAATACTTTAATGGTGCAATTGGACCTCCAAAATATGCGAAATTCAATTGGGCTTCAAAAGTGAAATGAGGGGAAGGCGTGGGACCCAAGATGTAAAACGTTCTCTAATTGCCTTTTACTCAATATTTTAACCATTTTTATATCCACCAATGAGAGGAAACTACATTTTGAAAGGCGGTGTTTCAATTTGGATAATGCAAAGAGAAATGAAACTCCAAAAGATTCTAAATTTCAAAGTGTGCCAATGTACTTAATGACATCATCATGTCAATGAAGAATTAGATTGTGGAGTGCACGTTTTGGCCCAACGTCCAAATATAACCTTTCCAGGGTAAAATATATGATTTTTACTTTAAATAGGCCAAAAAAATCATTGAAATCATTAAGAATTTTTAATATGAGCTCTTAATTTTTTGGTCAACTTATAAATTTTTCCTAGGAAGACACTCTAGTGAGTTGAACTATTGTCGGAGTTTGACACAAGTATGAAATGAACTAACACTTGGGTTATGAAGGGGGTTCAATTTTCTTGAAATATGAACTTTTCTAGGCTCTTGACTCTAGTTGAGGTATAAAAACCATATTTTTGAGTTCCCTTTTCTAGAAAAACCTCATGCCTTAGAGTTAGTAAGGTTTCCACTTTTTCAGTTCTAAAAACATTTTATTACATATTATATCCTTTATTAGATCTTGTAAAACTTCAATTGATTGTGACTTGATTTCCAACACCTCACGTAGTTCTTGAAAACTTTCCCACAAATTGTACCTTCTTTAATGTTCACACACTCATTTTCCTCAAAATGATCCTGGAGATAAAGCTTCCCAATACCATTCAAATGATTATGAAATGTATTCTAAACCATACTATCATGGAGAAGACTCAAACGTGTTTCCATTGACTATAATCTAGACTTATTAAACTTTCTAATGTTCTTAAAATGTTTCCTAGATAGTTGGTTATTTAAAAGAGACAATTTGGAAAATTTCACTAATTTGACCAAAAAGTGATAAAATTTCTGCGGGGTTGTCAAGTAAATTCCTCAACATTTAACATCCCAACAAAAATGTAATAGCACTAATGTTAAGGGATATAATTCTTCTACCTAATACCTTGTGGATATTTGAAGTTGATATAATGTGACCAAAAATAATTCCCTCACCGATGATCTATTAAAGTGTGAGATAAAATCAAACTAAAATTTCAAGTTATTATATGAAGCATTCCTTATTTTTATATGAATTAAAGAAGTTATTTGATGATTATTTGTAAAATTTACAACCAAATATTCCAAGGAATTTTCTAATCTAGTGTAATAAGTTATGGACGATGAAGGAAATTCTAATCATAATATATAAACTAACATTGACCTCATTTATAAATAGTTTACCAAAACGGATCCTTCAAAAAAATATAATCATTTTCCCTATTTAAGAATAAGAATTGATTAAAAACATTGATCCAAAATTTTTAAATGTGTATAATAAATGAATCAAAATGGATTATAAACTCATTTGTTTACAGATTACACACTCCAAATGATCAAATATGATTTTCCATAAATGTGTGAAAGTGTTATTATTGCATCAAAATTATTTTAAAATATGTCTTAAAAGATTCCTTAAAATCAGAATTATATTGATTCAATACTTGAAACACTCAAAACCAATATGATAACGAATTTCACCAATTGGATACGTATTCAAGACCACTAAAAACACAATCCTATCCATTAAAATATTATTTACAAGTACAATTAATAAAACTCACAAAATTATTAATAGACCCATTTACCTAAAAATACACTTGAAA
This sequence comes from Taxus wallichiana var. yunnanensis, assembly GCA_018340775.1. Classification (NCBI taxonomy): domain Eukaryota; kingdom Viridiplantae; phylum Streptophyta; class Pinopsida; order Cupressales; family Taxaceae; genus Taxus; species Taxus wallichiana. The sequence goes on from CM031243.1 coordinate 742,544,657, forward strand.
AATAGATGTGAAGATTATAAACCTTGTTAGAAATCGTCACCTAATACATCGATGGGCCTACAAATCTTCCTATGAGGTTCACCATAAAATCAAGAGTTAAAAAATCTTCAAACGGAAATTAACATCAAATATTTAAATTACAAAAGGCTTAGGATGATTAACTTATAACTTTGAACATCTTCCTAGACTTGACAAAATCCCAAAAAGCTTCTAAATGGGATAAAATAGCTAAACATAAAATCTTCCTCTTAGCATCCATTAATAGAGTCACAAAAGTGGGAATGTTTAAATAAAAATTCAGCCACTTTACAAATAATAGCCGATATGGTTGGAGTGTTTAATATTTTCCTCAACATATGTGTTTCAATCCCAAATAAGGCATCTTGTATTTTAGATGTGGATTGGGTAAAAATACCTCATGCAACAGGCGGGTTTCTAATGATGTGTAATCACAGCAACCCTATGTTTCTACAACTCGATGGGTTGAGACTCTCGGTGTGATTGCAAAACATGGACCTTCCCCAAAGTGTGGAAATTAGTGAATCAAGAGAGCTCTCTGGATGAAGGTCGGTTCATATTCCTCTATTCAGTGCACACATACAATTTGAAGAGGGTCTACTCTAAAACCTACTCTGAATTTACGAGGAGACATGGTTAAGAGATGCAAGAAATAAAACCTAAACTAACAAGGGTGATGCACTTTGAAGGAATGTTGAACACATGTTTTACAATTAAACACAAACTATTAAACTACAATATAACCATCATGCACAAATAACCAAGATTGTAATGAGAGATCAAATGAATGCAATGAATAGTGAGAGAGTTAAAAATCATCCACGGACTATTGCTCCAAAGATTTGATACAATGCAATTAAAATGGCCAAGAGGCGCACAAACTTGAATTACAATTTGAATGGGAGGGTTGAAACTCCACAAATCCACTTGCAGACAAGAGAAGAAGGGAGGGTGCAAAGAAAATGTCCAACCTTTAGAAAAATTCCCCTCCTTACAATATATAGGAATAATTAGAGAAGGAGATGAGAAGGATTATGAATTCTTGTTTGAACCACCCCAAAATAGCATTGAATTTTCCTATAATGGTGATGGGAACACTTTGAAAATCCATGCCTCCATTACTTTGTTCCTTGTTGGACAATAAAGGAAGCCCATACTTCATTAATGTGGTAGGTGAGAGCCCGACATCCCCAAAAATGGCACTCGTATGTATTTTTCACTATGGTGATGGGTGAGTACCAAACGTCGAGAGCTTTCCAAAAGTCCTCTCTTTCTCAAATCCAAGCTTCCAATTAAAAGTTATGATCAATTGAAGGTTAGGGTCAGACGTTCCACATGATTCATCTTTCATTTTTGGACCCTAGACATGTGAAGGGCCTATGCTCATTTCGGGACCTAGATTTTAAGCATCATACCAAAGTTGTACCAAAGAGACACGTGGAGGCTTCTGCCAGTATTTTCCAAACTACTTTCAGTTTGGAGTCTATCCGTGCAAGATCCACGTGGAAGCCTTGTGCATTCTTAATATTTTTATAACTTTAGGGTCTTGAACATGACATGCTAACACTTGGCACCATCCGCAAACATGTTGCTTCATTCCCTTGGGTGAGTAAATAACCCCACTATATGTAATGTTAAAAAACCTTTTCGGTGGGACCTTTATAGTTAGCTCCATGTGGAAACCTGCGGGTTTCCAAGACTTATCCCATCCTTTCCCTCTTGAAGTTATGATAGTTGGACACATGGCATCATCCACGAGCCTATTATGCTTTCCTTATGCTTGGGCTAACTCGATTCTATTTGGAAAAGATACTATGTATGACCCTAAACACTGAAGGGCCAGCGCATGTTTGAGACCTACCTTTGGGTTTTACCTTTGAAGTTGCACTGAGTTGACATGTGGAGGCTTCAACTAGCCCTTAGACTTTTCAATGGCTGGTGCAAATTTCTTGGGCCCTAACCACATAGAGAGCCTGCACTCATTTGGGGACCCTTTTTTTGAATACCATACCAATAGTGCGCCAAAGAGACATGTGGAGGATTTCACGGATCTATTGCTTTACTTTGAGTCGACTCATTCTGGGCTCGATTTTGACTTACCGAGTTAGCTTCTCTTCAACATTTCTATTGGCCATTCATTTACCAGCCCTGCTTCTCCATTATCGAGATCATCTACAACTTGATATTTTAGGATCAAATGTAAGCTCGCACGGTTGAACCAACCTCTCCATTTCTCTCGGTGTAAGGTTTTGTTCGATCAATTTTTCCCGAGGGAAAAATTGGATAACAATTTGGTGACTTGCGGGGTCACCTACCTACTAGGTGGAAGATCAATTACCTTGTTGCATCCATTGGGCATGGAGTCATGAATGATATATTGGTATTGACCTTCTTCCCGGAATCTCAAACCTACTTGGAACCCGTTGGCTTTAACCTACTCCATTGCTTACACTCTCAATTTTTATAAGAAAATCTTGAAGGTGAGATTTCTAAGAGTAGAAAATTGTCTTGACTTGGAGCATTCACCGATTTTAGAAATGGACTGTAGGCACACATTCACTTGGAGGCACATTGAATGAACAATGATACAACCTTGGAGCAACAAAACTTGTGCCTAAGCACTTACTAAAATTGAAACCTACACTACAATAAGAAAATGTCCACATGCACTTAGAGGAATTAAAATCCTAGGCTAATATTTACAAGGGTGAAACCTTCCTTTTCAGTAGCAATGTTTAAGATAGATCCCATTCAGGATAATTTTAGTGGCGAATATTCGTAATATGGCGAATATTCCATTTTTGAAAAATTTGAAAAGGTGAATTTTCTAGCGCGGGTCAGTGACCTGTTTGCCTAAAAATTACACTTTAATTTTTTTAGGGGTCAGCTTCGCCTACCCTTGAAAAATATCCCCTATATAATCCTAGATTATTCGCCAGGTAGAACACTTGTACTTCACATTTGTCAACAATATGATATATCCCATATTGTAGATGTGCGACAATGGGGTTATTTGTTGACGCGCGACACTGACGGATAGTTGACACGCGATAAGGAGGTACTGCAGATATTGACGCATAGTAGATGCATAACAAAGAGTTTGTTGATGAGTGACACAAAGATTTTTTTGATGCGCAAAACAAAGGGCGAGGCTGCAGTGCGCGATAGAGATTTCTCTAACCCTCTTTGGCGCCCGTCAATAGACCTTATTGACAAACGCTTGTCAATGAGGTCCATTGCATGACGCGCTCAATGAGGGTTATTTGTTGACGCGCGTCAACAGACCTCATTGACGCGCGTCAACAAGGTTGTTGACGCATGTCAATGAGGTCTGTTGACGCACGTCAACAACCTTGTTGACGCGCGTCAATGAGGTCTGTTGATGCGCGTCAACAAGGTTGTTGACGCATTGACGCGTGTCAACAGACCTCATTGGCGCGTCAATAACCTTGTTGACGTGCGTCAATGAGGTCTGTTGATGCGCGTCAATGAGGGTTATTTGTTGACGCGCGACACTGACAGATAGTTGACGCGCGACAAGGAGGTACAACAGATATTGACGCATAGTAGACGCATGACAAAGAGTTTATTGACGCGCGACACGGAGATTTTTCGGCGCGACAAGATGAAATCTCCTATCGCGCATCTCTGACCTTCTGTCTCACCACTTGACAATCAGGTGAAATTTTTTCATACAACCCCAAAAATTCACCTTCCCGCGCCTAGTTCGTGGATATTTGCTGATTTTCCACCTCCGATTTCCCAGGTCTCTTAAAATGAACCACGATCCCATTAAACGGAATCAAATTTCATCTCCATCCAATGTAGACAATTGGAAGGCATTGCTAATTTTACATCCTGTGACCATGTAGGGGCCACTATAAATGACATCAAACTTGGAATGCCTTCTTGGTTTTCCCCGATATGCATCCCACTTTAGAACTAAGTCCCTTTCCCGATAGGTCCTTGTTTTTGATTTCTTTTCAAACCATCTCTTAATTAAGGCTTGATCCTTCTCCATCATTTGAACTACATGTTCTTTGATCTCTTCCAGTTCCTTCAGCTCTACATACCTAGCTTCCATAGGCTCAAACTAAGATAACTCCAACCACTTCATGAGCTCTAATGCAGGTATCTCTAATGATATAGGCAACACTGCATCTTTCCATAGACTAACTTGTAGGGAGAATTACATGTTGACCTCTTTTGTGTGATCCTATCAGCACACAAGGATGATTTGAGCTTAGTATGCCATGTCGTCTAGTTTCATCTAGATTCCTTCCGATAATCCTTAGAAAATTATTGTTCATGGACTTTGCCTTCCCATTACCCCCGTGGATAATAGTTTGAAGAGGTGCTCAAGTACATTCCATTCTTGACAACCCATTCTATGATCTTGGAACCTATGAATTCCAATGCATTGTCTAATATGATAGTGGATGGTACACCAAACCTAGTCATTATTGCTTCATATAAGTCTAGTATACTAGACTCATTTGCTTCTTTGAGTGCTACCACCTCGGTCTACTTGAAGAAGTATCATGTTGCTTTGTGAGAATCCACTTATGATCCTAGCTTGAGTTTTGATTGATGACCCCAATGAAGTCCAATCCCCATTGCATGATTGGTTGGTCAACTAAAATTGGGTGCAATGGGAGTGTTGCTAGTCTTTCCTTACCTCTGAAGAACACACATTTTTGTACTTTTTTAATCCATGTGTAGTAATCACTTTGAACATTGTGGGCCAATAATAACCCACCTTCATTATCTTGAAATTTGTTACTCATGGGTATAAATGACCCTCGAATTCTCCATTGTGAAACTCCTATAACAATATCTCAATTTGACATGTCCCAATGCATCTCAAGTAGAACACCATTGATGTCCCTTTTGAAAAAAATACCATCAACAAGTACATATGGAATGGCTTGTAATATGAAGTATCTCCTCTTTGCTTTGCTCATTTCTAGAGGGCATAGGCCTGTTTGTAGAAAGTGTATCATATTTTGAGTCCAACAAGGGATAGGCACATCATCATTTACTTGTTCTTAACCATCTTGTAGCACCATAACAACTTTATTACCATGGTTTGCATCAACCGGTTGGTTGACTCAAGGCTAGTTGTTCACATAGTCCCTTTCCATGAACCAGCTCAGTGACCTTAATTTCAATGTCATATTCCATGACATGAGTGATCCATCTTGCATATTTCTCATTTAGATCCTTGTTCAAAAGGAAGTCCTTGACTCCCACATGAGAGACTAACAATTGAATTTTGTTATTTGAGACCAGGTGTTTGAACTTCTTCAAGATTCTTATCACTATAAGGACATGTTTCTCGATGAAGGAGTATTTCACTTCATAGTCCTCCAAACTTTGACTAAGAAGAAAACTAGTTGTTTAGATCCCTCTTTGTTCTGTTGTACTAGGATTGCAGAAATTGTGTCCCCACCACCAAAGGCATAGCACATTAAGTCCTTGGAGAAGTCTGAATTAATGAGAATTGGAGCTTGAGATATATCCTCTTTGATGGCCTCAAAACTCGCTTTACCCTTAGTTTTCCACCTAAATGCCATACTCTTATTCAATAACAAAATTTGGCACAAACTTGTAAACAAAATTGATCCTTGCTAGAAAGCTCTGAAGAGCCTTCTTATGGCTTGGTAAGGGAAATGTTTGAATTACTTCAAATCTTTCTAGGTTGATCATCAATCCTTCCTTTGACACAATATGGCCTAGGATCTTACCTTCATGAGCTAGGAATATGCATTTTTTTGGATTTAATGATACCCCAAATCTCCTACATCTTTGAAATACTGTCTCAGATGAAAAAGGTGATCCACTGCATTTTTGGAGAACATAGTGATATCGTTAAGATATATTAGCACTATTTTTTGATCAACCCCTTAAATTCCATGTCCATCACCCTTTGAAAAGTGGCTCTAGCATTAGATAATCCAAATGGCATCTTCCTATAGGCATAGGTGCCCCACTTAGTGGTGAAATTTGTTTTGATCTGATCGTCTTATTTTACCATTTTTGATTATACCCTCAGTATCCATCCAGGAGATAAAATATTTTTGAGCTAGATACTACCTATAATATTTGTTCCCTTGAAGGAAGTGGGTAACAGTCTTTAAGATATTCCTTATTCAAGTCTTGAAATTCCATGCACAACTTGATTTCTCTGTTCTTCTTCATGACCGGAACCAAGTTTGCAACACAACTTGAATCTTTGATTGGGAATATAATGCTTTCCTATATATGCTATTTTAGCTCTTTCTTCATAAGAGGTTCAATGTGTGGTTTGACTGGTCTTTGCTTCTTCCTAATGGGCTTAGCATCTGGATCCAATTCTATGGTATGTTGTGCCAGCTTCAAATTGAATCCTCAAAGGTTCTCATAGCTCCGCAGAAACGAAGACATCTAAAAGTTCTTGGTAGAGTTGTGTGAACTCATATCTCTCTTGTTAAGTGGCCACTTTGCCAATTTGGAGTGTTTTTCCTCTCCAACTGAGATTGGTCTTGAATCTTCTCCCTTGACCTATATGTTAGCTTTCTCTTTATGAAATTGTTCATTAGGATTAAATATTGATTCTAGTGTCACTAAACCTTTAGGAAGCTTGTTTGTCCACAAGCTTCACTTCTTGATCCTTGCACTTCTTGGTTCCTAGCTGAGAATTCAGCCTCTTCTTGTAAGAAATTGATGATCTGTTGATCATTCTCAAACACCTGCCATCGCATGTTATTGTTTGGAACTGCTGGCCTTATAATCACATGGATATGTGGTTGTCTTGTGTGTCTTTTGATACTGTCAACCACATGAAATGTTGCTCCAATAGATGCAATCCTATCTACAAACTTCATTCTTCTTCACGGGTATTGACACAATGTTAAAAGCTTCAAGTCCTCAATCAGGTCCCATACCCTGTTTTGGTATCTCTTGAGTAGGTAATTCTTTTAACATGTTACCTTCGACTTTATTCACGATTAGCTCACTATCCCTAAATACTTACAAATTCTTTATATTTCTTTTCCTAGCCCAATGACGTCCATGAATCAAGGTCTCATATTCAATCGTGTTGTTTGAAAAGGAAAATGGAAACAAAAGGTTGAGTAATACTTTGTACCTTATGGTCAAATGAGCATAGTTCCTCCTACGCCTTGTCTACTTCTTGAGCCATCAAATAATAACCACCATTCATTATCATCTTTACGGTGTGACTTGGTGATGCTAGGAGAGCTTGATTTTCTTCATGTACACAATATACACCCAATTTAGATTCTTCCATTTCCTTAAATGGGTCAAATGTGTTCATTTTGTTTTCCCATTCATCCAGAGTCAAATATGGAATACCCTCAACCTTAGTACTTGTTTCTAGATCAGTTGAACATTCCTCCTAATCGAAGGATGAGAAATTTGCATTGATAGGACTTGGCACATGAGGCTCAATGTGAAATTTTGCAATTGGTTCTGACCTGATGGTTTCCTTGGCTCCATACCTTGTTCTAAATAGCATGTGTGACCAATCTGCTGATAGATATCCACCAATTTTGGTAGTGAAGTCTCTTGACAAACATAGTGCAAAGAGTGGTGGGAGGTCAATTACAGACACATCTTGCAAGACTATGACATTTGGACAGGCATGTAGTGTTAGGCTTAAACCCTTGATGACCCCAACCGTTCCTATTGTTGTCCCATCTAGTTGCACTACTCCTTTCATCATTAGCTCATACTTTAGACCCAATTGATCTGCTTATTTGTTTAGCATCACTGAGCTACTTGCACCCGAATCGATCATGTAGTTATGTACCAAGTGGTTCTAACAATCAATGACACATAAAACGGTGGAGGATTCAAATTTTTACTTGGTTGACCACCACCCTGTTGCACTACATTAGTGAGAACTTTCTCCTGACCTTGGTTTGATCTATTCAAGGTAGACCAATTGGCCATGTAGCTTGCAAAAATCTCATTGTCCTAGGATTTCAAGTGACTCCCACATGGAAATGTTCACATGTGTTTTCTTCATCTGATCAATAATGTTGAAAGGGGATGAATTATCCTTTTGTTGCCCCTTACTTGGCATAACCTTTTCTGGAGCTTAAACAAGAACATGTGCTACTAAAATGGGTGCCTTAGGCTGATTTTACACATTCGGGGATGCATTTGGTCTACTAACTCCTTGTTGTGTAGGAGTGGGCTGAGAAACAACTAGATTAGATAGTTTCCCTCCTCTATGTTCCTCTTCTTTGACTGTGTGTTAGCAGCTACACCCTGAAAAGAGGTTGATTAACTCCATAGAAGTCTTTTGTGTGCCAATTGACCAACGTGGTTTTGTTGGAGGTGCCTCTTACGGAGTTTCATGCTGTTGATTTCCCTCTTGACTTGGTTCTTGGGACACACCAATGGTCTATACCATCAAGGCCTAGTTTAGTGCACCATTGAAACATGTTGATTGATTGTGAGGTAGATTGCAAGGGTAACACCAGTCATACTCATGTGCCATGTTGTTCTATGTTGGAACCAAGGCTCTTGATGTTGAATCCGCATTTGGATCATATGGTTGGAATGTCCTGGCAGCTTGAGGTTATCCTTGGTTCTGGTTTTGATTTCAAAATTGATTTGGTGGTCTATTTTACTGATATGGGGGCCTAGCTTGATATTGATTTGGAGGTTGATATGGTCTAGAACTCTGAGCTTGTTGTCTCTTGATAGTCACTAGCTCATTTCCTAGGTTTTGTAGTTGTTTCATAACCTCCTGCAATTATTTTGAAGTGCTTGAAGAAGTAGAAGCCTCACTATTACTTTGTTTCTAGGGGCTCAAATGGGATTCAATCTGTGCATTTGACTAGTTGTAGGAGCTCCTAGTTTTGGATATAGAGGCATAGGTGGCCTAGGTGTGAGTTTACCAACTTGGATCAAGAAATTTTCAGCTCTAATAGAAATGTTATAGGATGTAGGTAAAGTTATACCTCACATGGATTGAATCATCATATAAATATTAGAATAAAGCTTTAAGGAAGTATAGAAAATCACCTTTAGCTATTGGTCTCATGGCCAATGGAATCCTATCCCACGTCCTCTGAAATCTGAAGTTGAAATCAGTTAATTGTTCATTAGGATCCCTCTTTATTGTTGTCAATTGTTCCAACAAAGACAAATTATCCTCCTTTTCTCCAAATTGATTGTGGAGAGTTGTGCATAAATGGTTTGAATTCTAGATGGATCCCGCAGTTAGACTTCTAAACCATTGTAAGGCTTTTCCTTTAAAGGAGGATGCAAATAACTTGACACAAATGTCCCTTTCAACAATTTCATGAATTGCACAGACATTTGCAATGTCCTAGATGTGGTCAATCGGAGTTCTTTGATTCTCCCCAATGAAATATGGAATTTTCTTTAACTCTACAACTGGAACTAGATTTTGTGCATTGAAAGCAATCGGGTTGCTACCAATGAAGTTGACATAGGGGTTGAGTTGTGCCATCCTAATTTGTCAAAGAACTCTAGTTGATTAAATGAAAGGCCTACCAGGTGGAGGTGTTGACAAGGTTCTATTAGGTGGAGATGGAGACCTTTGAGCTCTTCTTCCTCTCCTTGCTCTTTCTCTAGATAAATGCAGATAGAAAAATAGCCCCCCTTCTCTAGTTCTTGACCTTTTTGTATTCTTCTCATGAACTTGATAAACTTGGGCCTACAAACAACTGGATTCTACCCTTTTTGGAGTCACTAGATGTGCAATTTTTGTGCTTTTACAAGCTAGTAACTTACAACAAGTGGACATCAATCTTGTTGCAATAAAAATGAAGAATTCTTGGTCCCACCGAGCATGCCAAAACTATTAATGTGTAATCACAAAGCACTTCCCTGAGTGTCTCGCAACTCGATGAGTTGCGACTCTCGCAGTGATTACATAACATGAAACTTCCCCAAAGTGTGGGACTTTGAAAATAAGGAGTCTCTCTGAATGAAGGCCATTTCTATTCCTCTATTCAGTGCACACATACAATTTTCATAAAGTATACTCTAAAACCTACTCTAAGTTTCCAAGGAGATAGGGTTAAACACAAACCATTAAATTGTAATACAAACATCATGCACAAATAACCAATATTGCAATGAGAGATCAAATGAATGCAATGAGCACTGAGAGGGTTTAAAATCATTCATAGACATATATTATTGATCCAAATATTTGATACAATGAATTATAATGGCCAAGAGGCACAAACATGCATTATAGATTGAATGGGAGGCTTGAAACTCCACAAATCCACTTGTAGACAAGAGAAGAAGGGAGGGTGCAAAACAAAATGTCCAACCTTTAGAAAAATTCCCCTCCTTACAATGTATAGGAACAATTAGAGAAGGAGATGAGAAGGATTCCGAATTCTTGTTTCAACCACCCCAAAATTCACCGTAGGAGATATGCTTGAGTGTAGGAGATTTTTTAGTATTTAGTCCTAGGACTTACGCAAAGTTGGTTGTAAGTACTTTGAACAAGAAGGATTAGAGTGTAATATGTTGTAATCAGTGAGATGGCATTAGGATATTTTATATTGATATAAATTACAAATTTTAAATGAGAGAGAATTGCATTATAAAAAGTAGTGTGTTAAATACTATTTTTCCTCTTAGACTCTTATATTTCAAGCATTGTTCATGGAAAAATTTATGTTGTTTGTATCTTCCTTGTGTTAAAGCTAACCTTACAACACTAGTAGGAGTGAAACATAACTAATGTATGAAAACCATGTTAGCTAGATAAACAAGGAAGATAGTTGAATTTTGTAAATGGGTAAAAATCATATCGTTCACTTCATAGGTGTTAATTCCTAATTGAAATTAAATATGGATCTCATCGTTTAGATGCTTGAAACATTCTCTTTCTAGTAGCTATTGTGGTTCATAAATAAAATCAAAATATTTGGAAGTAACTTATCATTTTTAAACCATATAAATGCAGCAAGTATTCAACCTTTGTCATACCCTCCCTCTCAATCATGTCACATCTAGGTTTGCAAAACCCTAATGTTTTAAGAAATACTTTAATCCTCATAATTAGAATTATTTTCCTACACTAAGAAAATTCTTGAAAGAACATTAACTTAAGTGTCCTTGCATGAAGAAAAAATTAACTGAGTAACCTTTTCATTCATAGGGTAAATAGGACTAACACTTCTTGGTGTCATAGGTCTACTCATCTTCATGGACAAGTTAGAGTTCAATGTTTACGTTGGACCTTGGTGTCCTAGTGGTTAACCATATTCTTAAGAAGATAGTTTGGGATACATTCATCATTAAATGAACCCTTCATAATATCCCGATAAAAAAATGGAGTTAGTGCACTACAAGTACTATTCATTAAACTCATGTTAATGATCTCTTTAGTTCCTCACAGATAAATATGTCACCTTGGCTAGTAACAACTTTACACCTTTTTCCTTTACAAAGGTTTAATGGGATGAATATGTTTTCACACCTTAAACTGACCTATAGTTAGGTGTAGAGCCTTGAGTGCAATTGGAATTAAACTAAACCTAATGAAACCTTTTATAAGCTAAGTGTTAAATGAAATTGAGAAATTATATTCTTAGAATATCTCAACGCACGAAGGATTTACAAATAAGAGACATTTGATTACTCTAATTTTTTGTCTTGTGTTAGGGTGTAGAAAACCTCAAGTACAAATGAATGTAATTCATCGAGTGACCTCTTATGATGCTAATGAAAAAAGGAGCTATTATATATTACTACCGATGATCGTAAATATTACCTGAAAAGGATTTTGAAACACATAAAATTTTATAACTTTTACTTTAGAACTCCTTTGTCTCTCTTAGGTAATTATGACCCTTAGTAGAAATTTACCATGTGTTTTCTCATAGGGCATAGTTTCCCCATCCATGATTGTGTTTGAATTTAATAGATCATGCGAACATCTCATAAGGGTATTGGTGAAATAATAACTAATGCATTTTACTAAACAATTTAAACAAGGCCTTCTTGAAGAAATTTGAAAAAAAATACATATAGTTGTTGAGTTGTCTTGTGTGAGGTTGTATTTCTTGTAGTCTTAAATCTCGAAGTATTACATAAGGTTTATAAGAATTACATTTGTTCTAAAATGATGTTATCACATGACCAAACTAACCACATAAACGTAGTTAGTAAAAAGGATAAATACTATTAAACTAAGGAATGACTCACTACGAAAAATGGTACGTCATTTAGTGATGTCAAAACAAAATAAAATTTCAAATGTGATCATAGAATGAATGTAATAAAGTAGAGATCCAAGACTAATACAACAACCTAATAAATTGAAAAACCAAATATGATGCATGATCACATGATTTGTTTTTGAATTAAACAATGATGCTAATGAAATAATAAAATTTAGCCTTGAGAATTAGATACCTTAAATTGTAGCCAATATCTTCTGAGTTAAAAATATTGCACTCTAGTTGGACTTGTAAAAGTTAGTAGAACCCTTGGTGTAGATAGGAATATATTAAAAATAGGATCATTTCGGAAGTAGAATTTATGGTCAAACAAGTAATTAACCCATTTCTAATGAGTGAATCCTTGAGATGATGAAACAAAAGTATTTTTAAATGTGAATTTAGTCACTTAAATTAAAGGAACATAGGTGTAAAGTACCCTTCCATACGTAATTTGATTGTGAAAATATGAATTCCTAATTGAGCAACATGAATGTGAATTAAGAATGATACAACTTAATTAGTTAACATTTGTAGTCTGTGGTAATAACTTGAAAATGAAAAGAGTGTATTGTTAGTATCAAAAATGCTATGAAATGAACTTGGGATAGGTTTTCTATTGATCTAGTAACCTTCCTTTTTCTTCCTATGAATTTTCCTCCTTGTAACAAGAGTATTTTTCCAAACCAAGTAAACATGACTCTTTCAAACAAATCCTCAAGTCAAATATTAGAAGATGTGTGTGTGTGTATACATTACTAATCAAAATCATGTTATATAAAGTTATTTCCATAAGAGAAATGAGAATTTTTAAAGGAACCACTATAGGTGAAATGTTAAACAAAAACATGCAAATTTCTAATTGTAGAAGAACGTCCGAGAGTCCCATGTTATGTGTTCTTCTAGAAATTATAGTCAAGTAATAAAAATATGATTGTAATAAATATTTCACCATGAAAAAATGATGTGTTGTGGGAAATTCCTATGAGTAAGTTTATATTGTAGTGGGTAGTTGTTGTACTTTGTCATTGTTGGACATGTGGCCTCAATGTGTTTCATGTGTGTTTCATGTTACCTATGTGGGATAATGTTTTTGCAAATGTCTCATGAGTATGTGTTATCCTAAGAAATCCCTTGTGTTATCATGTATCAAGCAATGTAAGTCAAAAATTAAAAAAATTATTCGGATAATTTCTATCGCTTTAATTGTGTGTCAAATTATGGCACTATACATAGTATATGCACAATCTTCCAACAAGCGAAATGAATTCTATCTCAATTAAAATTGGTACAAATCAGAACTAAATATGGTACAACTCATAATAGAATAAGATTGCACCGTATGAAGTGGTGCATAATCAGAAACATTCATGGAAAGAGAGTAACACAAGACATCTCTCCCTAATACTCTTCTACCATGGCATGAGATCGTACAAAAAATTTAACTTGGTTTGAGATCACCCAAAACTCACACTTGGCATGAGATTTCCCCAAAAAATAGTTCTTTGTGTGAGATCACCCAAATAACTCACTATTGGCATGATATCACCCAACAAAATTTCTCTTCTACGACATTTTCAGGACATTTTCTATCCTTTTACACTCATGACCATTAGGTACACACTTTTTTACTAATTTTACACATATTTACATACTTTTACAGAATTTTCATAATACATGACTTTGATTACTCTTTTCCTCATATTTTGTAAGTCATTCCTTAATACACAAAAAAGCCATCCCTACATCAAGAATAACATCAAGAACAACAAAAGGTATAACATGGTACAACACAATACACTTAACCCCTAGGGTAACTTCCTCTTTTAGTTTTGATGCTTCATTTTTCATTCACTTCATGCTTTAACTTATCTCTTCGAACGCTATCACCATCAAACTCTACATGTTTATCGGTATGCATCTCTTATATACTTTATTTTATCAAGTATTCAATTAACCACATAAAGTGGGGGAAACATAGACACAAAATCAAGCATTTGGGTATATTTCTATCTCCTAAAAGCATATTTTCATTTATATGATTCCTAAGCGAGCAAAAATTCATTGAAAACTATCTTTGGCCTCTTTTCTTTGTTTCTTTTCTTATTTCTTATCTTTTACGTGCCTTATAGCCCATTCGATTCTTTACATGTTCATATTTTTAGCTTTAGACATAAACACCCAACTAGGATGTCACCGCTAGGTGTCCCCGTCCCCTCTGGGCACACGTGACCCTTTTATATCTTACTCGCTTCTTTTGGGTCTCTTTTATCTTTTGGGCATCTTATTTTCTTATGGGTCATCCTTCCAATTGTCAATTATGAAATTCAACCAAGGGAATCATATAAATACAAATCTATGTGACCAAAATAAAGGACCAAGCTCTAAGCATCTACTATCATCACCTAATTTTGTATCAAATGCACCTAAGACCATCAAATACATTCATCTACCATCCATATAAGGTAAAGGGATTGTATTTTATACATACATTTCATAGGACATTTCATTTTCATCCACACATCTATTTACATTGGTACATCTAGTTATCACAGCTATCAAGTGGACTCACACAAAGGATCTCTAGGAAACTATTATTTCACACACATATAAGAACTTCATAGATTATAAGATGTAGTGTAACACTATTCCTAAGTTCACTCAATCTAGGTGACCACAAGGGTCATTCTCAATCCCCATATCATCTTTTTTCTTTTTGGGATTCGATGTAGTTTAAGGGATTTGCAGGTCAACATATCTTTGCAGTTACAATCTACTTTTGTGATCAAGGTGTGTCATACAGAGACCAACAATGACTCTTAGCAATAATATTTTAACACCGTAAAAATCAGGTTCTAAGCCCCTACGTAGTCACAAGTTCCCATAAGAAGACCCTAACACTTACACGCACCTAACCGAGTCCAGACGCCCGGTCCATCCTTATCTAACAAGTCAAATTTTCACAAAGGCACAATTGCAAATGTCTTCCCTTCTTGTTTATCGTTTTTCCGCCATATCAATTCTATGAATAATGTGAATCAGCTAATTTATTCTTTCTCTTTCTTGCACTTAGGGTTTCATATTTATCTATCTTATTATTTGTTTCATATATGTACTTTAGAATTTATTTATCATATGTGACTCTCCAATATTAGGTTTTAGCATTATTCTATATTTGTTAAATATAAAATATGTATAATTTTTTTCACTTGGGTTGTATCTAAATTTATATAACTCCTTTTTTTTTTTAGCCGGTCCGAATGCTAGTATTATATGTTCTTTATTTAATGTATGTCATGGAATATTTAAATAATATATTTTTCTTCTGTCTAAATTGTCTTCCATAATGAACCTATCCATTTTAATATTTATCCAAATTACCTAATATTTAATAAATAATATCTCCTAGAGTAGGTACTCAAGCTCCATATAGCCACCATTAGTTTACACATGAAATAAATATCATGCCCTTTAGATATTGACTATCGAATATTTTATGGCTTTTCAATACCATTAATCTGGTTGGTGTGCATTGTCTTTCCAAAAGTATTTGTATGGTGATTCGTAATAGAATTAAATCCCAAAATATTCACATGGAACTTATATTCTAGTCCCATGTCAAAGTCCCTAGAGAATGTATTGTATCAAAATATTTTGTTAAGAAGAAAGACATAGGCATTAATATGCTTCCTCTATATAGGAAGATAAAGACAAAGATATAATTTATTTTAGAATCTATTTTGGAAAAGTTCCTATATCTTATTCTAGTGTTTCTTAATTTTTATCCAATGACCCTAAGTCTATAGCTCCCAAAAAGAAAATGGAAAAACTTTCCTTTGTGATCATGCCTCTTTGACTCATGATCTCAATACTAATCACCTTTGTATAATGAATGCAATAAGATTATCAAACAACAATAATATCCTAATAACAACCATATGATACATATGAATTACAACCATTTCTCAAACCAAGTGCTTTTTTTTATCAACAATTTCAAGTGGTGTCATTTCTCTTCATCGATTTTCCAAGAGGAAAAGTATCTCTATGTTGCTTTCCAAAAATTCATCCTTCAAAAATCCTTTCTAGTTTTTGAATTACGAAAAAAATCACCATGTTTTTCTGATGTAATAAATTCAATCCTCCATAATTTAATTTCCCAAATCTAAGATGCTAGATACATGATTCATCTTTTATTACCGATTGAAATGATGATTTTGTTTATTTAGCTTAGAATTGAGCTCTAGACTAAGTAAAATATTCCTTAAAGGAAACTCCATACTTCTTATAAAAATTTGATCTTATTTTCTCTTTTTACATGGTTCTAATCTCAAGGGAAACATTCTATTATTTTCATTTATAGTTTAACAATTGGTTGAGTACTTTTATCCTTCCAAATAGTCACACATTTTTGTCTTTAATGTAAATCTATATCATTTTGGACTAAATTACTAATGCTTATAAGATTATGTTTCAAACCTTTAACATAGTAAACATCAGAATATTATTTTTCTTCTCCTTTTTACTTAGAAATCTAATTGTTCCCTTTATCATTACAATTACTTTATTATTATTTCCATGTGTAACATCAATCTTTCTTGACTCATACAAACTACAAAATAAATCAAATTTTACTAACATATGATTTATACAACCATAATCCAAATACCAAATATTGTAAGGAATTGCTTGAGAAATATTACAATCAAAAAATATTTTGTTGGTCTTTCTTCAGCAATCCTTTCTATAAACTTGGATCTTGTAGTAGAGCTCCCAAACTTATTTTGATTCATAACCATACTTGCCCATATTTTGTGAAGTAATGACACTTCATGTGAGACTTATAATGGATTTGATCAAATGATTGATTATGACTATGATCTTGAATTTGTCCTCTTCCACTTTTTTTCAAGGCACCGTTGTTACATCCACCTCTAGATGAACTTGTTCCTCCGCCTCTAGGATTGAATCTTCCTTAACCTCTACCGTGACTTACTAAAGTCCGAGATGAAAATTATTCTTTTAAAGATGTATTTGATGTGCTCAACCTTTAATAATAATTGTAAATTTGCATGAAACTCATCAATTGACATTTGACTCAAATCCTTAGTTTTTTCTATGATTACAACTAACGGATCAAATTTTGTAGGTAAAATCCTAAAATCATTTTGATTATTCTTCTATCATCTACTATTTCTCCATGAGATTTAATCTAATGTACTATGAAAACTACATAAGTAAAAATGACTCTCGAAGTCTGATTCATTCATACTGCATATTCTCAAAATCTCATCTACGTATTGATTTTAAGAAATTTTTAACTTTCTTTGTACCTTAAAACGCAACTTGAAGAGTTCTTAATGCTTATTTTTCTTTGTGGTTTGTTTCCACTCTAGAAAGAATGCTTATATGCATAGATTGATGTATGTAGAAGAGGGATTTTCCATATTTCTTTCTCTTCTCCTTCAAGAGATCTATTTCTTCCAAAGGAGAGTACATTATATGTTGTTGCATCTTTTGGTTGTGTATTCATTTTCTATAATTTCTCAAAATCTTGGGATCGGGTCAAGTGTCTTCATTGTTAGAGACCAATACTCATAATTTTTACCTCCGAATTGAAGATTTTTGAGACTTGATAGAGGTTTTCTAGATTTAGCAACCATTGATAAATGTAAACTTAAAACATGCTCGATAATAATTTGTAGAATATAAGAAGATAAAAAAAAAACATAAAAAAAAACCATTTAAACATTCATCTACTATTTTTCATATCTATTACATTTTTATTTTGGATTTCTTACATAATATTTCTTGATCTCACTTACATAAAGCTATTACAAACACATTGGATTTAAATAGTTCTCTCTGAAACAAAACATGCAAAAACATAGGTTTTTCTTTATTTATGTTTTCCTAAAACTCGGAACTAAAATTGGACTTTAACCGAATTGATTTAAAACAAATAACAAACTAAAACTACTAATTGTATGCATAAAATAAAACAATCGTTTTCCTAAAAATAGTCCAAGAGAAGAATTAGCTGATTTTATAGCATGCTCAAATTTGTCTACATAATTATTGCACTTTACCCTTACATAGTGAGATGCCCAAATCATATTATTATGGTAAGACATTCATGGATGTATCTGAAAAGGAAGCCAAAGCTTCAATAAACATATTTATAAATTCCTAAAGCAAATATGGGTACTTAAGTGTGAGAAAATCATGCGAGCTATGCATTTAATGTCATGAATCATCCAAGCTACCACTTTGTAAGTTTCTTACAAAAATAAATATTGGATTAAATGATTTTGTTCATTTTTAATTCTAGAGTTATTATGTACGACCGATTATTACAACTTGGTTTTTGTAGGATTTAGACAAATAAAATATCAAAGAATAGAAATAAAAAAACAATATTGCAATAAACAAAGTATTCCAAACTTAAATCAACACTTTTGTGCATATATATCTTCTTACATGTTAGAGATTTAGCTCAATAAAATCTCTTTGTATGTTATTCTATGTCATAGATTCAACTCAATACAATCTATCTATGTATATCTTCTTCCCTATCAGATCTTCAACTCAATACAATCTATGTGTGTACATCTTAATCCTAGTCATAGCTTCATCTTAATACAATATGTGTGTGTTTATCTTCATCCCCGTCATAGCTTGAGCTCAATACAATATACATGTGTACATATTCATCCCTTTTAGAGCTTCATCTCTATACAATCTACATGTTAAAACACTTACAATTGCCTCCATTACATAGAGGGATTTCATCTAACTATAAAACAAACATCTCTAAAAGAGAGAAATCTTAACAATAGAACTATCAGCTACAAATAGTGATTGCTTTTGTTCATGAAAAAAATCCATTTGTTTTATTTGATTTTATCCTAAAATAGTGACATCTAATTAAAAGTAACATATGCATGGAAACGTAAGTTGCTTTTTACTTTTCCTAATAATAGAAAAAGCATGTTGGGAGAAATTATCTATTTCCAACACTCCCCCTTAATGTTGACTTTCAAAATTTTATTATTTTGGAGCTTAGTGTGCACTTCTAGATCTGACATATTCCTAATGACAAACTCACAAACAAATTCTCAAATACCCAAAACTTTATTTCCCAAAGCTTTCATAAAGAAAATTAGAAAATTCATCTTTAGATTTGAAAAATTTAGAACAAATTTCCTTTTTGTTATCCAAATCTCTGATAAAATGATACCTTCTATCTATATGATTTCTCCTTTTGTGAAAAACATGATTTTTAGACAATGTTATTGCTGAATTGTTGTCACAAAAAAATCTATGTAGCATCTTCTTGATTTTTCCTCAAATATTTCAACACTCTTTTCATCCAAACAATCTAACATGTTGCTCCTACTTCTGCTACATACTTAGATTTTGCTGAAGATATTGTAATTATGGGTTGCTTCTTTGATGCCAAATAAACCACTCTTGTTCCAAAGTGAAAAGCATAGATGGATATTTTTTTGTCACCTATAATTTTGACACTTTGTCACTATCTCGTATAACCTATGAGATTAAAACTCATCTAATGTTGAATACAAAAATCCATGATTCTTAATTCTACATACATACCAAAATATCCTTTTGTCTTCAATAGTTTCATCATGATATTTAATTTAATTTATTTAACCGACTACAAAAGTAAACATTGATTTTATGGATTATGAACATTTCATTAAATATTCTCAAAATCCCTTCAAGTAATTATACTTTGGTTCTTTTTACTTTCTCTTTACCTTGGTATGCATGCAACTTGGAGAGTTTCCCATGCTATTTTTGGTTTATTGGCTATTGCCACTCTAGGTAGGATGCATCCATTCATGGCTTGATGATTATATAAAAGAGTTTTTTCATCTTTCTTTCTTAATTCCTTCAAAGTGTCTTCCTCTTCCTGTTAGAGTGTGTTATATGTTTTACATATATGGAATATGTGTACCCATTCTCTACAATTTCCTACACATCCTCAATCTAAATATTTCATTTATGGTTAATGACCAATACTCATAATTCTTTCCTATAAATCAGTAGTGTCTCAAGGCCGGATGTAGAAGCCATAACCTATTGTCAATTAAGAACTTGTTGAAAAAAACACTGATACAAATTTCTATAAATTAGAAAAATAAAGCAACGAACAACATAATTAAAATAAAGAATATTGTAAATAAAAAAGTATTGTAGACTCAAATCAGCATTTTTGTGCATATATATCTTCTTCTTTGTCATAGCTTTGGCTCAATACAATCTATGTGTGTCTTCTTCCATGTTAGAGCTTTATCTCAATAAAATGTGTGTGTAAAAACACTTAAATTATCTCCATTATATAGAGGGATTTCACATAACACCCGCTAAAACAACTCACTTGAAACCCAAGAACAACCTAGGATTAGTTAGAGAAAATTATGGAATAATTTTATTTTTTGTTTACAAGAGTCTACAACTAGGTTACAAGGAACAATGACACTAACAAGTTCTAGAACAATTCTAATTCACTAGAACATATTTTTCTTTTATTAACAATTATTATAAGTCATACGATCCAAAAGTTAAAGTTAGATGGTTCAATAAGGTTCGTGAGGGTAATTCCTCAACATACCCGATCTCTAGCAGCTTAAAGGTTCAACTTGATTTTTATAAAATTAATGTATTCAAAATTTTCCTAAATTATTTCCATTAGATATAAAATTTTCTCACCTTTCCATTGATATAAATAAGTCCTCCTAATTCATCATATTTCTCACGTTATGGGCCGATTTAGTCTTGGGGTGAAAATTTTCCCCAAGAGTGGGCTTGTGGGCCCAGGGGTGAAAATTTTCCCCAACGGCGGGTTAGCGGGCCACGTGGGGAAAAACCAACTTTTTCGGTCATGCACCCACAGTGTCCGCAAGTCTACAAGGGACACGTGTCACCTCCCAAGTCAGCCGAGTAAGGTGGGGCAGCGGGAGACATTTTGAAAATTCTCCCATGCGGGGTGAAAAGACAACATGCGTTCACGCTCTTGCAAGTGAAGAAGGGACACATGGCATCTTCTAAGTTAACGTAGGGAAGGTAGGGTAATAGGAGAAAAATTAGTTAAAAGCCCTGAAGGGTTAAGAGGGTATCATTCACCCGTGCCTCCGGTGGCACCTCATGATGCCACGTGGCAGCTCCTGATTGGCAAAGGCTGGCGGTGGTGGGGAATATTTGGAAAATTTTCACAAAATTTTCCAAAACGTAAAAAGTAAAAAAAGGGACCCACTCCTCTGATGATGTCTCGTGATGCCACGTGGCATTACCTGATTGGTCTGTGGCCTGGTGGGGCGGTGGGAAATTATTTTAAAATTTTCCCAAAATTTTCAGGAAGTGCTAAGTTAAAAAAAAAAGAGATCCACCTCTCTGTTGACTCCTTTTTCTACCACATGGGAGTCTCTATTTGGCTAGAGGTCAGCGGCAGGTGGCGGGAAAATTTGAAAAAATTCCAAAAATTTTCCTAAATGCCGAGGGAAAAATTTGTGCCCACGCGCCCGCCAAGAAAAATTTTCCCAATTTTTTTCACGCTAAGGAAGAAAAACTTTAGAAGGCCATAACTTTTTATAGAGAGCTCGGTTTTGGGAAAAAGGACTTTATGGAAATCTCTCAACATCCTCTTTACTCATGAATCATGAATTTTTATTTTGATAAATTTAAGGGGTAAATTTAAAGAAAATGATCTCGCACGCTTTTAAAGTGCAAAGCGGTGAATTTTAACTTGTGAGATTTGTTCAATTTGATCTTCTTCCTCTCTCAACATGTCAAATAGACATGGAGAATTATAATTAGCTATATTTAAGGAATATTTCAAGGTTAAATTTTTTTGATTGATTTGTAATTTGAACATTTACGTTTCTTATCAATGAGCATTGCAAAACGGTTTGAGCCTAATATTGCTAAGTTTTATAAGAATTCCTTAGTGTTTTTATCTTAGATTGGGATCATTATGGCCTCCTTAAGTCCAATTTATTTATTTCATTTTCCTCTTATCTAATTGTAGGGTTATTTGAACAGTTGATAAAGGATTTTTACAAAGTATATAGTGAATTGAAATAAGTGTATACATTTACGTAAAAAAAATTAACTATCTCTTTTGCCATGAAATAAAACATTAGATTCATACCATGATGGTCATAAATAGTTTTATTTCTCTCAATCAGAAATTGAAACAAGGATGCAAATTCTATTCTTTCCAAAATCATATATTATAAACCAGGAATAATAATACATTTTCTTCTCACGTATTTCACTTTTCAACTTTCCAAATAAGGATTTCATAGTGCATGCTAAACACATATTTCCAATGGAATAATATCATATGGACAAGAAAAACCCCTTCCATTAATTCAACTTAAACTCTTATAACTTCCCTTTCATTTTATTTCAAAATACAACATACAAATTACGTATCATTCTTTCACATTATTTCCAAAACAAAATACAGAGTATAACTCTTTACATTAAAAATTTCAACTTCCATAACCACTACAACATCCTCCATTAAATACATGTACAAGTTCATCAAATTCAAGTGGGAAGGGTTATAATAAGATTTTATTTCACCAGGGGACTATCAAACTATCTTTATCTCAACTCCAAAAAACAACATGTAGATTTCTCATTCTTCTAATTGGATCACAATAAGAGTAGGGCATAGGAAATGCTCTCCACCCAACCAAGACATCCAATGAAGAGGAGAATCCATCCTTCTTCATTGGCCCCGAGCCCCAACCATAATGCAATAAAAGATATGATCCAACTCATGGCAACAACATGCTTCCACAAACACACAAACAACACTTTCACAGTAAAAACAAAGTCCAAAAATAGAATGTAATTTACAACTACATTAAAACATGAAAACCAATAACTAGGATTCATCAAGCAAGCCAAAGGAGCAAGAAAATATGGGGGATGGTGTTTATGCCTCCCAAAGGGGAAATGGGTATCACCACCTAAGAACAAACCACCCAAAAATATATATGTATATCATTTCAAATCCCTGACATGCCCTTCTACCTCCCCAAAGTACCCCTTATTCCTCACATTTTCTTATGCCTCCCAACCACTTATGGCACCCCATAATGAGTAAAGAAATGCAAGCTATTTCTTTGTAAGGTGGGACCAAAATCCCAACTCCCTCCACCCTTATACCTCCCTAAAAACACTTGTGCCTCCCACAAAATAAACCCCATAGCCTTCTCCTAAACCATTCGTAGGCCTTTAACCCAAAATCCCACAAACATGCCAAAACATTCATACATTAACATTTCCATTCATAAAAGAAGAGCATTGCAGATTCAAGCTCCTACCTCTCCATGATGGAAATGTCCGAAGTTCCAAAACAACAAGCTTTATCCCAATGCAAGAAATCTAAATCAGCCAAGCACAAGCATGCAAAAATCTTCCCAAAACTTATTCAAGGCAAGAGCTCTAAAACAACAAAATAATTCACCCAGAATTAAGTCTCCAAAATGAAGCAACCCCAAAACAAGGCAAGCCATTCAAATTTATAGAAGAGGGAAGGAAAGAGGATGAGGCGGATACATGTAGGATTCCATATCACACATCTTCAACCCCAACCCTAAAATTCAACTTCATTCTCCAATGCTTAATAAATAGGTGGGTGAATAATATGACACTTTACTTACACACTCAAATCCAACCCACACTCTAAAGGACTGAAATTGAATCATGTAATAAAAGTGCAATTAAAACCTACAATTTTCCTTCTCAAAAAGCATCAAAAAGTATATCTCAACTTTCCAACCATAGGTACGGTTGATAATTAAATTTAAGAGGTATGGGACAAGTTTAACTTCTCCCACAATCCTCCAAAATCAGCCTCCAAGGTCAAATTCAATTTTCCAAGAAGGTGGAGTGTTCCACACTCCAAAGTTAACTTACACATCTCTTACAACACTTTAAATCATGGCCAACAAATCTCATTAATTACCTTCTTATGACATATTTAATTTATTTATTTTAATCAATATGATTACTCACAATATTTACACACCATTTAATAATTCATGAAAGGGGTAAAAGCACCACAAAATAAACACATGCAAACATAAAAAAAGGGACCAAAATAAAAGAAATACATAAAAACCCCTTGGTCACATTTAAAGGTGATCCCCCATGGGAATCCCTAATACACACAAACACACACAAACAAATACTAGTTATCATGGTGACCTTGTTGAATTCATATAGAATTCCAATGTGGTTGGTCTCTAATCCCCATGTTTGTTGTGATTTTTAACATGAAAACACAAATACCTCCTTTTTCCTCGTGGACATATAAGAACATCCAAAATAATATAAATATAATTATCAAAATCATCTAGATATATGAATCACAACAACATCAAGTAATCTAGGAATATCATTTACAATTTTACTCAACAATTATATCATCATCCACTAATTTCCATTTCTAGGTCTACTCACAATATTCAAATATCACAAGTCCACACAACATCTATAATATAACCATGTTAGACAATATACTATCATCAATATCCAAAATGCCTCTAATAATCATCATGCATCACAACTGAATCAAGTCAACAATAATCCATGATCTACATCTATCATCATACTATAATAAGGTCCATAATCATGTCTATAATATAATCAGTGGTATCATGATTAGTATCAAAAGGTGGGCACTACATCTTCCTCCCTTAGACTTGACTTCCTCCGGAAGTCAATGGAACAAATGTTGAAACCGAACTCGTAGCATAGTAGCATCCTCCCATATAGCTGCAGTCTCATCATATTTGTCCCACTACACCCAAACCTGATCAACCTCTCTGCCTCGAAGGCCTAGGGTCCTATGATCTAGGATGCTAACAAGCTCCACCATCACTTTCCCCTGATCTTGCACCTGCAATGATGTCCAATCTAACACATGAGAAGGATCTGCAACATATCTCCTAAGAAATGAAACATGAAACACATCATGTATGCGAAAAAAATATGCATGGGTATGCTAGATAGTAATCTAAAGGGCATATGCTCCAAGATCTCAAAAGGACACATGAATCTAGGATCTAACTTAGAACCTTTTCCATAGCGAGATAGGGCTCTTGTGTATCCCGAAACGAAGGAAAACCTTCATGCCCACATAAAAACTATGGTCCATCCTATGCTAATATACATACTTATTTTGCTTGTCTTGTGCCTCCCGTAGTCTCTATCTAAACAAAATCACCTACCGCTCCATGTCCTATAACAAGGGTCAAAGAGAAACCCTATCCTCCAACTGTCCCATAAGAGGTGTCCTAGAATATCTACCATATGAATCACGAAAGGGATTGATGCCTATAGAAATATGAAAACTATTATTGTAGGTAAACTCCACCAAGTGCAGTACTCCTCCCATTTAGACTCTAATGAATCACATACATCCCGAGCATGTCCTCCAAAATCTAATTCAACCGCTCCATCCGTGCATCCGTCTCGTGATATGTTGTGCTGAAATTTATCTTCATCCAAAGGGCATGTTGCATGGTAGTCTAAAAGTGGGAATTGTCAGGATTGCGGTACTAATGATATTCCACGGAATCTCGTGTAACCTAAAAATATCATCAAGATATACCCATGCCACCTTTGCACTAGTTGTATAAGTGGTCTTAACCGAAGAAAAGTGAGCTACTTTTGTCAATTTGTCAACTATGACCATGATAGCGTCGTGGTGATATCTTGACATCTGTAGCCCAATAATGAATTCCATGGAAATGGTGTCCCATTTCCACTCTAGTATAGCATGAGGGAAAAGAAGGCCAGCTAGATGTTGATGCTCGGCCTTTACTTTCTGGAACTCTAAACATCATGACATGAACTGAGCCACATCTCTACGAAGTCCTCTCAAATGATACAACTATCTCAAGTTGGTGTGCATCTTCTTCACCCTAGGGTGGTCTGAATAGGGTGCACGATGTGCCTCTGCCAAGATTTCCTACCTTAAGCCTCCATCTCTGGGAACATAAATTTGGCCTCGTGCCTAAGAAGACCATCTACCTCTAAATAAAAACCATAAAACTTCCCTCGATGGGTCTCGAGTCTTGATCTCTACTCGAGCTACAATGTAGAAGCTATCAAGAGGAAGCTGTTGAAGAATCCTACTCCACAAATATGTGCTCACTGAGGTGGCCATAGCCACATGTCTCTGTCTGTTAAGAGTGTCTTCCACCAAATTCTATTTCCACTTCACATGCTCTATCTCCATATCATACTCACAAAGCAACTCCATCCAATGTTGTTGATGAGCATTGAGATTGGGGTGCGTGAAGAGGTGGAGAAGGCTCAGGTGATCCGTCCCGAGGTTGAATCTCCCACCAAGAATAAAAAGTTCCTCCATCGAATCAAAGTGTACACAATTGCTGCAATCTCAAGATCATGAGTTAGATAATCAAGCTCATAATCCTTGAGTTTACGAGATTCAAAAGCCATTACTCTACCCTCTTGCATCAACACACCTCCAATCCCTACTAAAGAAGCATTTGTACAAACGAAAAACTCACCCTGAGGATCCAACACTATAAGAATAGGTGTTGTAGTGAGACATTCCTTCATTGTATTGAAGCCCTACTCGCACCTGTCCAACCAAACAAACTTCTTCCCTTTCCTCTGAAGGGAATTGATGGGGTGTGCAATCCGAGAGAAGTCATTAACAAATCTCTGGTAGTAACCTGTTAATCCCATAAAGATGTGAACCTTAGTCACAGTAGTAGGTGCTAGATAATCCATAATAGCTCTAATCTTGGAAGGATCGACGGCGATACCTTCCCCAGAAATGATATGACCCAAATATTGCACCTCCGTCTGAAAGAATGCACACTTCTCCAGGTTCCCATAAATCTTCTGCTCACGAAGACACCTTGAAGAACCTAAAAAAGGTGCCCCTCGTGATCCTCACGTGTATGTGAGTAAATCAAAATATCATCAAGGAAAATGAGCATGAAGAAATCTAATAAGGTTCTAAATACCCCATTCATCAAACTCATAAATACTACGGGGGGACATTAGTCAAACTAAAAGGTATCACTTTGTGAACTCATAGTAGCTATATCTCTTATGGAAAGTGGTCTTATGAATGTCCACCTCTAAAATCCTCAATTGATGGTAACTTTGACTTAAGGTCTATCTTAGAGAAAGTTGTTGCTCCCTTCATGATCAAACAAATCATCAATATGCGGAAGGGTTTAATGATTATTGATCATTACTTTGTTAAGCTTGTTGTAATCAATACACAACCAAAGCATCCATCCTTCTTCTTCACAAAAATCACCGGTGCACCCTAAAGGGATACACTAGGATGGATAAGGCCTTTCTCCAAAAGGCCCTCAAGCTACATATTGATCTCATAGAGCTCTAGTGTGGTCATTTGATATGGTGCTCGTGAGATAGGCTCCACTCCTCGAAACTAGATCTATATGAAAATCAATCTCACGTGGGGATGGTAACCTTGGTAGCTCCCCAGAAATACATCTGAAAAATCTCTCAAAATGGGGTGATCATCTAGCGATGGTCCACTAGACCCATCCTTCGATCGGTCATTGATGGTAACACCATACATCGACAACCTTGTTGTACACACCTCTTAAGTTGCATAACAAAGATGGTGTGAATAGAAACGGGTCTCTTGACCCCTGAAATCACTGACTTAACTCCCAAATAATCTGTACAAGATATAATCTTGTGGTAACAATCCACTATGGCCTTGTGTGTAGATAACCAATCCATACCCAAAATGACTCCATAAGAGACCAAAGGAAGGATACGGAGATCCAAGGTAGTGGTCAAAGGCCCCAAATCCACCACACACTCCTTAACTAAGGAGTCTACAGAGATCTTGGCCCTATAAGCCATCTCAACATCCCAACTATGACCTTGCATAACCGCCACCATCTTGCATCACTATACTTTTGAAGATGGTGCAATAAAAGAATCGAAAGAATGAGAATCAAACAAAATAGAGGTAGGAATACCACCAATGTTACTCGTAGTCTCAATAAGCTGTACTCTAATGCTCTACCTAGTGGTTCTCGACTCACCGTATACATCCTATAACTATGCCCAATATCACCAACAAAAGGATCTAAGATCTGTGTCTTTCCCTTGTTATTGGGGTTACTTGGCGATCTCTCCAAAATGTCTTGTAACACCACAACCAAAACAACCACCCGATCCTCTACCATGTGTAGTAGGTTTGGTCCTGGTACTCTCGAGGTTATTGTGTGGATCCTAATGATCTGGATACGGCCTGCATTGAGGTCTCTACTAGCAAGGTCTCTGAGTGAGCTCTCTAGATGGGACACCTGGAGGAGGCCCCATGCTCCAACCTCTCTATGCATCAAATCTATGTGGAGGTCTATAAGGTGGGAGGGACTATTGTGTTGCTATTCTTGTGGCCTAAAATATGACCGTGTTGAACCCCGTCCACCCACGAGGAAGAGGTCCCGACCCCCTCGATCTTACGCCCTACATCACGGTATATGCAGCTCTGGACTCGGTCTCTAACCCCGTTGGGTCTTTCCTTGAGTCTCCTCTACTATATAGGCCTTCTCGATAACCTCATCTAATTTTTGTGGATAATGGTTCCGTCTTGAACCTCCAATGTCTAGATTCATGTCCCGGATGAACTTATGGATCCGCACCTACTCATTCTCGCATGTAAACAACATACCGGAGTAGATCCAAAAATCTACTCTCATACTCATCCTCCGTAAGAGATGACTCTCAGAGGTCATGGAACTCATCTATTTGTTGTTGTATAAACCTATGTGACAAATATCTAGTCTAAAAATGCTCCTCAAAGAGCTCCTGTAACTATCTCATAAACAACATGGAGATTCTACTCCTTTGTCTCGCACAAAACACCAGCTCCATCTTTTTGTAGATGGATTGAACCATGAGCTTTCATGTTTCTCAAATAAGGACAGAGCTTGAAGAATCCACTCAAGCTCACCAACCAGGCCTCTGCCTGAAATCCACCTATGTCACCAGAATAATGTGATGGTCAAGCTTCAGGATCTCCCCCGATGTGATCTTACACCGTGTGGTCTGATGACCTCTAGGTCTCTCTACCTGCTCATCCCTAAGCCTAGGGCTCTAAGACCTATCTCTATGTCCTAAAACTCGGTCACCCTGTTCCCTCTGTGGTGACTCAACTCTGGATGACTCTTCATGGGAGTTCTCTCCTCCATGCTCCTTGTTGGGTCGAGGAGATACTTGACCCTCAATGGAAGGGACTCTATCATGTCTAGCTGCATGTCCTCCTACTAATCCTCCGCGTAGAGCGGCATTAACATCCTGAAGAGTCTACAAAATATGGGGTAGGATGGCTACTACAGACATGATCTGGTGGTGGTAAGTCTAGGTCTAGGTGAAAATACCTCTTGTCCCATCATTTCCTCCTGTAGAGACCAGGATGAGAGTTAGTTCACCTTTCTAAGTTTTATTCAGTTTCCCAAGTTTACCAAAATATGAAATTTCTAAACTAAGTTGTTTTAGATTTAAAAGTGTGCTAGGTTTAAGGTTCATGTCTCAAGTTTTCTAGTGTGCCGAATGGTCCAATATTTTGAACCACTACTCTGATACCAAGTGTAACACCCACTAAAAAAACCACTTGAGACCCAAGAACAACCTAGGATTAGTTAGGAAAATTATGGAATAATTTTATTTTTTGTTTACAAGAGTTTACAACCAGTTTACAAGGCAACAACTAACACTAATAAGTTCCAGAACAATTCTAATTCACTAGAACATACTTTTTTTTTATTAACACTTATTATAGTTCATAAGGTCCAAAAATTAAGGTTAGATGGTTCAATAAGGTTCAAAGGGTAATTCCTCACTATACCCACTCTCTAGCAGACTTAAAGGTTCAAATTTATTTCTATCAAACTTAATGAATTAAAAATTTCACTAAATAATTCCCATTGGATAGGAAATTTCCTCACCTTTCCATTGATATAAATAAGTCCTCATAACTCCACATATTTCTCAAGTTATGGGCTAGCGGTCTTGGGTGAAAACTTTCCCCAAGACCAAGTCTCACGGGCCCGTGGTGAAAATTTGCCCCAACGGCGGTTGGCAGGCCGCGAGGAGAGTTTTGGAAAATTTATCGTGGAGGGGAAAACCAACTTTGCACCCATGGGTCCGCAAGTCCACAAGGTACACATGGCACCTCCCAAGTCGGTGTGGGGAAGGCGGGGCAACAGAGACATTTTGAAAATTCTCCCATGCGGGAAAAAAAGCCAACTTGCACCGTGCTCCCGCAAGTCCAGCGGAACATGTGGAATTTCTTAAGTCAGCATATGGAAGGCAAGGTGGCGGGGAGAAAAATTAGTTTAACGCCCAGAAGGGTTAAGAGGGTAACATTCACACATGCCTCCACCAACACCTCATGATGCCATGTGGTAGCTCTTGATTGGTGCAGAGTCCCACGGAAGCGCGGAATATTTCAAAAAATTCCCAAAAATTTTCAAATGCAAAAAGGAAAAAAGGGACCCACTCCTCCACCAATGTCTCGTGATGCCATGTGGCATCACCTGATTGGTTGTGGCCCGACAGGCGATGGGAAAAATTTAAAAATTTTTCCCAAAATTTTTCTGAAGCACTAAGTTAAAAAAAAAAGATCCGCCCCTTTGCTGAAGCCTCGTTGTTCCACGTGGTAGTCTCTGATTGGATGCAGGTTGGTGAGGTGGTGGGGATAACTAGAAAAATTTCCCAAAAAAATTTCCTAAGCGCTAAGGGAAAAATTCAGGCCCGTGGGCCCGCTGAAGGAAATTTTACCAAATTTTTTTAACGCCAAGGAAGAAAAACTTGATAAGGCCATAACTTTTGATAAAGAGCTCGGTTTGGGAAAATGAGGACTTTCTAGAAATCTCTCAATGACCTCTTTACACAGGATCATTAATTTCATATTTTGATAAAGTTTAAGAGGTCAATTTCAAGAAAACGATGTACAAGCTTTTACAAAGGCAAACCGGTGAATTTTAACTTATGAGATTTGTTCAATTTGATCTTATTCCTCTCTCAAAATGTCAAATAGACATGGAGAATTGCACTTAGGTAGATTTGAGGAAGATTTCAAGGTTCAATTTTATCTGATTGATTTGCAATTTAAACATTTACATTTTTTGTCAGCAAAACGATTGTAAAATGGTTTGAGCCCGATTTTGCTAAGTTTTATAAGAATTCCTTAGGTGATTTTTAGCTTTGTTTGGGATCATATTGGCCTACTTAAGTCTAGTTGATTTATTTCATTTGCCTCTTATCTAATTGCGGGGTTATTTGAACATTTGATAAAGGAGTTTTACAAAGTATATAGTGAATTGAAAGAAGTGTATACATTTACATAACACAAATTAACTATATCTTTTGCCATGAAATAAAACATTAGATTCATACCATGTTGGTTATAAATATTTTCTTTCTCTCAATCGATATTGAAAAAAGGATGCAATTTCTATTCTTTCCAAAATTATATATTATAAACCAGCGAGAATATTACATTTTCTTCTCACGTATTTCACTTTTCCACTTTCCAAACAGGGATTTCATAGTGCATGCTAAACACAATTTTCTAATGTAATAATATCATATGGACAAGACAAAACCACTTCTATTAATTCAAATGAAACTCTTACAACTTCCCTTTCATTTGATTTCAAAATACAACATACAAATTACGTATCATTCTTTCACATTCTTTCCAAAACAGAATAGAGTATAACTCTTTTACATTTCAAATTTCAACTTCTATAACCACTATAACATATTCTATTACATACATGTACAAGTTCATCCACTTAAAGTGGGAAGGGTTACTATAATATTTCATTTCACTAGGGACTCGAGAACTATCTTTATCTCAGCTCCGAACAACAACATGCAAATTTTTTATTCTTCCAATTTGATCACAACAAGAGTAGGGGATAGGCAACGCTCTCCACCCAACCAAGACATCTAATGAAGAGGAGAAGACATCCTTCTTCATTGGCCCCGAGCCCCAACCACAATGCAATAAAAGATGTGATCCAACTCATGGCAACAACAAGCTTCCACAAACACACAAGCAACACTTTCACAATAAAAACACAGTCCTAAAGAGAATCTAGTTTACAACTACATTAAAACATGACAACCAATACGAAGGATTCATTAAACAAGACAAAGGAGAAAGAAACTACGGGGTGTTACTTATGCCTCCCAAAAGGGGAAATGGGTATCACCACCGAGAATAAACCGCCACAATATATTCAAAATCCTGACATGCCCTTCTACCTCCCACAAGTACCCCTTATTCCTCACATTTTCTTATGCCTCCCAACCGCTTATGGCACCCCATAATGAGTAAAGAAATGCAAGTTATTTCTTTGTAAGGTGAGACCAAAATCCCAACTCCCTCCACCCTTATACCTCCCTAAGAAATACTTGTGCCTCCCACAAAATAAACCCATAGCCTTCTCCTAAACCATTCTTAGGCCTTTAACCCAACATCCCACAAACATGCCAAAACATTCATATATTAACATTTCCATTCATAAAAGAAGAGCATTTCAAAATTCAAACTCCTACCTCTCCATGATGGAGTTGTTCCAAGTTCCAAAACAACAAGCTTTATCCCAATGCAAGAAATCTAAATCAGCCAAGCACAAGCATGCAACAATCTTCCCAAAACTTCTTCAAGGCAAGAGCTCCAAAACAACAAAAGAATTTTCCCAAGAATCAAGTCTCCAAAATGAAGCAACCCCAAATCAAGGCAAGCCATTCAAATTTATAGAAGAGGGAAGGAAAGAGGATGAGGCGAGATACACATAGGATTCCATATCACACATCTTCAACCCCAACCCCAAAAGTCAACTTCATTCTCCAATGGATAATAAATAGGTGGGTGAATAATATGACACTTTACTTACACACTCAAATCCAACCCACACCACAAAGGACTGAAATTAAATCATGTAATAAAAGTGCAATTAAAACCTACAAATTTCCTTCTCAAAAAGCATCAAAAATTCTAATCTCAACTCTCCAACCTTAGGTATGGTTGGTAATTAAATTTAAGAGGTATGGGACAAGTTCAACTTGTCCTACAAGCCTCCAAAATCATCCTCCAAGGTCAAATTCGAATTTCCAAGAAGGTGGAGTGTTCCACGCTCCAAAGTTAACTTACACATCGCTTACACATCTCTTACAACACTTTAAATCATGGTCAACAACTCTCATTAATTACCTTCTTATGACATATTTTAATTATTTATTTTAATCAATATGATTACTCACAATATTTACACACCATTTAATACTTCATGAAAGGGGTAAAAGCACCACAAAATAAACACATGCAAACATAAACAAAAGGGACCAAAATAAAAGAAATACATAAAAACCCTTGGTCACATTTAAAGGTGATCCCCCATGGGAATCCCTAGCACACACAAACACGCACAAATAAGTACTAGTTGCCATGATGACCTTGTTTAATTCATCTAGAATTCCAATGTGGTTGGTCTCCAATCCTCGATGTTTTTGTGATATTTTAACTGCAAAACACAAATACTTCCTTCACCTCATGGCCATATCAAAACATCCAAAATAATATCAATATAATTATCAAAATCATCTAGATATATGAATCACAACAACATTAAGCAATCTAGCAATATCATTTGTAATTTTACTCAACAATTATATCATCATCCAATAATTTCCATTTCTAGGTCTACTCACAAAGTATCCAAATATCACAAGTCCGCAGAATATCCATAATATAACCATGTCAAACAAGTATACCATCATCATATCCAAAATGCAATAATAATCACATCACAACTGAATCAAGTCAACAATAATCCATGATCTACATCTATCATCATACTATAATAAGGTCCATAATCATGTCTATAATATAATCAGTGGTATCATGATTAGTATCAAAAGGTGTCAAAGGGAAGTGGGCACTACATTTTATCTAAAAATAGATCACACAACTCTAAAAAAGAACAATCTTAATAATAGAACTATCAGCTAAAAATAGCGTACAATTTTGTTCATGCAAAAAAAAAAAAATTGTGTTATTTACTTTTACCCTAAAAATAGCGACATGTAATTAAAACTAACATATGCACAAAAAAGCAAGTTGCTTTTTGCTTTCCCTATAATAGCAATAGAATGTTGGGAGAAATTATCTATTTCCAACAGTTTTGAATGTTTAGATAATGTTTCGTGAATGCAGAGAGATCATAGTAGGCGAATCCTCAAAATGCACTTCACGTTTCAACTGAAATTTAACCTACTTCCCCTCTTCTTCTCATTGAATGCAGTGAATAAACAGTGTCATATGGTTTGTAGACCAGTAAAATCTTCTCAGAAATACATGGATCCTTCTCTTTCTTACGGAGTGTTTATTTGGCAAGATATGTCTCAGAGTGAAAAATCTATTTTGTTTATGGGATGTTTTATTATTAGGTGGTTGACTGTTTAACCTTACAAATATATGCGATCTTTATGTTGAGTGTATTAGGACTAATACAGTGATGTGCTATTGTAAGGCTGATGTTCTGTACTTGTTAGCATTCGGCTGCCCTTGTATACTATTCAGAAAGTTAGCAGAGGAAATTCATAATGGGTTCACTTCAGGCATCACAACATTAGTTGTGGTACATGTGGATTCAGGGAAAAAATCAGGGACATAATCTTCTAGAGAAGCCTCTGCCAGAGTGGCTAGTGCATTGTTTATGTTGGTCCTGTGCATTTTTTCAGGAATGCAGAGAATTAAAAATGAGGAACATGAGTGAGGAGACTTTGGTTGGCACGAATCAATTACTTACTAAGATCATTTTTTTTTTTCGTTGGATCTTTTACACGAATAACCGTATTCTAATGATAGATAAGACTCCATTGAAATATGTTTATTATTTGCGTTGTGAACTCACGACATTCTAACGTGGTCTCTTCAGTCTACCTTGGGTGTCAGAGTTTACTTAGAATGGACACTTTGACTTTGTATTATTTTATATCACTAATTGTACGGTTTGTAAAGTACTCTTTCTATATGACTGTCTCTTAAAGACATCGTGGTTGTGTAATTTTTATTTTTCACACCCTGTGCTCAAATTTTAAGAAAAACACCTTTATAACAATAGTTACAACTGTTAATATAAATTTAATATCCCTATGCAAGAAAATCTGTTGTGAAAATATGGTAAATATACTCTAAACATAGTTAGCATGTGCGATAGGGTCCCTTACATATTAAAAGAATAACAAAGGATATATCTTTAAAACATGTAGATTATAGTTCTGTGGTTAGCTCATTCAGTTTTGACCAGTGTTTTAACCAGTGTTTGTAGATGATTTACCTACAGTATGTTTTAAAGGTTTGGTGTATGTTTCTTTAAATAAGGTTTATCAGTGATATATTTTTTTTTGTTAGAGCTTTTTTATTGAAGCTCCGAATCAATGCGTATTTTTTGATCGCTTTGGGTCATCATAGAGAAAGAAGTCAAGCATATGTAAAATAAATTGATGAATAATACAAATTAAAGTGTCTTAAAAACATTTAAATGATTGAGCCTGTTTTTTATTTTTAAAGGTAGGGTCAATTTTTTTAAGGTCGAAATTTTTCGTTTGACCGCTGCAATTCATAAAGTTAAAAAAATTGAAAAGTATTATATTTTTATTGATGGAAGATTGGAGATTACTTAATCTTTAACTTTTTGAAAAAAATGGATAATTTTTCAAAGTTTGTAATTTTTTTATGGTCAAGAAAAATGCATTTTATATTATTAGTTATATCTTCATACTACACTATATTTGATAGTATTAAGGATTTATCATTTAGAAATAAAAATGATAGGAAACAATAGTTTTATCCCAAGATCTTCACTTAATGTTCCATGAAATTAGGTCAATGACATTTATACCATATAATAAACATCTCGTAATATTGATAGACATCTTACAAAGGCAACTAAGATGGTGGTCAATTTTATTATTCATAGATTCTTAATAATTAATGTCATGTGTGTAAATTGAACATTTGTTTGAGTATCATAATGTATGTTTCCTTCTTGTTTGTTGATGTTGATTAGAAAATTGCAACAACTTTAAATTATGTTGTGAGATAGAATTATTGAGACTCAATACGACACGTAGAGTGACACCATATACCACTTATCAACGGAATATTCCTACAAAGGAATATGCGATGGCGGTGGATTGTAATATTTGTTGGTTCTAAATAATTATGTTGTGTACCTCGGATGGCGATGGATTGTAATATTTTTGGTTCGAATAATTATGTTGTGTACCTCATTTAATATTTTTTGAACGTCATATGATGTGTATTACTCATTTGTTGATGTTGACTAGAAAATTGAAATATCTTTCGCATATGGTGGGATTCAAAGTTCCATGCTTTTCCGATATAGAAATTTTCAAACTTAGTAGCTCACGGAAATTGAGGCCTTCGCCACTTATCAAGTGAATATTCTTACAAAGACAACCTAGATTTCGATGGATTGTAATATTCATGATTTGTTTTGATATTTTATAATGTGTTCCTAAATTTAATGTTTGTTTCACCATCATAATGTATGTTGCCTCTTGTGTAATCATGTTGACAAGAAAATTACAATATTTGCATCATATTGTGGGATTCAAAGTCAGTTTTCTTTTTAGGTGAAAGTTTTCAAACTCAATGATACAAGGAGATTGAGGTCATCTAACATCTACTAATAAGCAAGTGAATATTCCTAAAAACAACCAATATGGTGGTAGATTGTAATAATTGTTAGATCTTAACAATTAATGCCATGTGCCTAAATTTAACATTTGTTTGATCATCATAAAGTATGTTTTCTTCTTGTTTGTTGATGCTGATTGGAAATTGCATAACTTTGGTATACAAAGTGGGCATTGGTGTCCCTTTTGCTTTCCAAATAAAAAAATTAGATTCAATGGTACAAGGATATTATGACTATCTACTACTAATCAAGTCAATATGCTTCCAAAGATAACTAAATGGCGGTGGATTATATCATTCATGCATTCTTAATAATTAATTTTAAATGCCTAAGGTTAACGTTTTTTTACCCTCTTAAAGTATGTCTACTTTTTGTTTGTGGATGATGACTAAAAATTGTAATATCATTGGTGTAAAGTGAGATTTGGAGTACATTTTTCTTTCCACATAAACATTTTTAGACTCAATAGCACATGGAGATTAAAGCCATCCACCACTAATCAATTCTATATTTATGAATAAAATAATAGAATCATTAACCAATATAATATCTAGTGTATCTAATAGACACACCTCAAAATGAATATTTCTCAATAATTTTTAGATGAATACATTTTAGATCTTTATATATAAATTATTCTCGCTGGTTGATATTGCGCTGAAAGATTTTAATGAATGAACAATAGACCATATTTTTATAGACTTATTTGGCATGTTTTGGAATAATTGTTTTATCTCTTTTTGTGGATCCTTTCTTCTTACTGGCTATCTTCCTTCTCGTGCTAGAATTGTGGCTTCCAAGTTAGATAGTTGCTATTGTTTTTCTCATCCAACTTTTGTGGCTTTTGGCCTTTTATAATCGACCTTCTGTAGGCTAGTGTTGGCCTGTCCCTCCAATTATATAATTAAAAACACTACTAGAATTGTGATAATGGAAATGATGGAGAAGTGCATAGAAACGAGAGATCCTTGTCTCTTGTTTCTCTTTCTTAGGGAGCATTCTTTGTCTCGAACCAGAGCTAAAATAACATGTTTAAGAAGACAAAAGCTGGGAACTTCGAGAATGAGTGGCCTACGATGCTTACAAGTTTTTCTGGCAGAGGAATCTTGTCGCATATAATATTGTTATCGACTTAAATCCCGAGACTTCGTATCATTAATAATAAAAATCAATTCCCTTCCAATCAGTTAGCTCTCATTGTCATACTGCTTTTTCTTAACTTTTGGGGCACTATTTTTTAGATCTTTGATACGGATGGAAACGGTTTCAATTCTATTAGATATTTTCCTAAATGATAGTTGTGTTTGTAGGCTTTACGAAAAAAAAATTTGGTGCTTGTGAAAGCATGATCGTATTGTTTTTGCTGCAGCGGATTAAGTTGCATTCGAAACAAAAATTAAAGCAACCCCAAATGTTTTTGTAAAAGTTAACTAATTTTTATTTCTTCAATGAAATGTTTTTGGTTTTTTTGTTATTTATTTTGTTAAATGAAATAATAGTTATATTGTAGTGTAAATAAAATAGTACAACTATTCAGAAAAAAGTTGACGAATAAAAGCTTATTACTAGAGTCAAATAACCATGAAGGTGTGAGAATAATATAAAATTACATGAGCCTAAGGGTGGAGAAATTATTACAAAATCAATAAATAAACCAATTCGATATGAAGCTTAGGCAACAACCCCAAAAAGAATAGAACACCGAGGGTTTTTGTCATCATGTTTGTTCTACATACCATCTGGAAGGTCCTAGCTATATGATGGCTAAAAGAGAGGTTCATAGTTACATTGTCAAATATAGGTCCATCAAATCTAAAATCGACCACACTGTGTAGATACAAAGGTGTTGAAGGAGCACTAAAGGTGTAAATCTAGAGGATATTAGCCGTAATCCTAGGATAGTTATATGTTTCCAAGGCCTACGATGCAACTAAACATAGATATTCTACTAGGATTCGAGGTAAGAGGGAAATAAGCAAGGGATGCATACATCCAAGGGATTTAATAACAATTAGACAAACTAATATATGAAATTAAACATACATCTACTCTAATTGAATGACTAATAACACTAAACACATACATGCAAAATGAAAGACTAAAGAGAGTTAGAAATACTTCTACCCGTAGTATGTGTGTGACTAATTATGAATAATCCTCGCCATAGACAACAACACTTTGAGAGAGATATTCTATAGGTGAAGAAGAGGAAAATCAACAAGAAGATATTATTTCCTAACTCATTATAGTGACCCAAATGTAAAAGAGGCAAAGCTTCAAGAATCTACTTTCAACTAAGAAATGCAAACTAGTGTGAGTAAGAGGAGAACGTGCATTATTTATATGTAAGAAATTAATTATTGTGAAGTGCATAAACTAATAAGAAAGCATAGGGGTATATATACCTAATGTTTTCGCCCATGAGAAATGGTGTTGGCAAGGGAAAAACTAGAATAATGTCATCACCCATGCCTTGGGGAAACCTATAAGTCATAAGCGTAAATCTTGAGGAGTAGAGGCTAGAATATTAGTGGGGATGAATGATGAAGGTCTAGAGTGACAAAAAGTAAGGTATAATAACATGCAATATGATGAAACATGTGGACATAATGGTTGCAATATGTGAACAATGGCAAGAAATGAGTCATTTATAGGGTGACTAAGGTTAATAGAGACATCTCTCAAATGTTGTTATCTAGCCCACATGACCAAGTCCAATCATAACTTAATCCTCAGAGGGCCCTTAAGGAACTTTCTCTAGAGGAAAATACATCAGCAATCCCTACACAAATGAAATGATTAGAAAACCTCAAAAATATTTTTTATACATATCCCCAACCAAAGAACATCATTTGTCAAAATGGTGACTATTATGTCAGAAAAGTAACACCCTAGGATTTACACATTACAAAATCCTAATTTTGAATAAAATAGGATTGTCTCAAGGTGTGGGACCCTTGCAATTGAGACAAAACTCTAGAGAAGGCTGGTTCGTGATCTATTCTAATGCTAACCTAATCATAAACCATTAATTCTAAGGGACCAGAGAGAGAAGAGAGAGAGAGAGAGAGAGAGAGAGAGAGAGAGAGAGAGAAATACATAAATGTAAATCCTAAACTAAGGGAGGTGATAGCACCAAAACAAGAATAGAGAGATTCCTACGAGAGTTAAATTATATGGAAATGGGGAAGAAGATGACAGATAAAATGCCACAATCCCAAAACACATTCAAAGGCCCAATTTTGTGTAGCACATTAAATTTAAACCCTGTAAAGGAATACAATATGCACAATATACCTGCAAAACTAATAGAAGGTAAGAAATGCAATATAAATCAAGTTAGGGAAGGAAGAGCCACAAAACACTAATTTTATTGCTTAAAATGATGCACAATCCATTACAATATAGGCACAAGGAAAGAGTCCTTCACAAAATGCATAAATTTGAGGCTTGCAACTCACAAAAGTGTTGGAACAATTTTGGCAGAGTTCCTTTACAATTTCAAAAATATCTCCCTTTCAAATGAGGGGAATTTACATATATATAGAGAAAAGGAGCAACCAACCAAAATATTTCATTAAATGCCTCTACATAGGTATGAATGGCCATGATGGTTCACTTTTCAATGGTACTTTTCTTGCACGATGAATAGGGGTGCCATACCTCATTAAATCGATTATTGAGATAGCTTGTACGATGTCATTAATGTTTGTTCATATTTGAAAATATTTGTCATCACCCAATGGAAAGCACTAGATGGCTCATGACAAGAAGGGAAGAGTCACTGCCAACAAGGAAAGGACTTTTTGCACAACAAGAAAAAATGTTGTCACACAAAAACGAGGGGAGGGTGACGACGCATGATAGCAAAAGGAGGCTGATGTGTGATAGAAGGTGATTCTTATGTGTGATGATAGGGCGATGGTGATGGGGAATAGAATGATGTGCGATGAGGGAATCTTGTCGCATGACAAGAAGGTATGTTTTCATGCATCAAGAAGAAATGGTTGACACATGATAGAGGAAATAGTTGATGCACATCAACAAGATGTGGTTGACATGCGACATGAAGAAATTGTCGATGTGCATCAATAAGGTGTGGTTGACGCGCACTAAGAATAATTTTTTCATATGAAAACAAGGGGGAGCTTGACCCGCGATAAAAAATTAGGTTGTTGCGCGATAGGAATCATGGTTTATGTGCAAAAAGAAGAGGGGCATTGACACGCATCGTGAAGAGGGGTGTTTGACGTGCGTCAAGGAGGAGACAATCCATACCTTGTAAACTTATCCCATTAACTATCAATGCTTAGACCTGTAGGTTGATCCATTTTTTAAGGGATGTAAAAATGGATAATGAGTACATAGGATATGGTCTTTAGGAAAAGTTATATGCAATATGAAATCAAAAGGAAATACAAAAAGTAAAGCTGAAATGAAAGAGATGTATTTCCTTTCAATTTTCCTTTGGTGGGTGCATAAGCTTCTTATAACCCCTGTATAAACAAGACCAAAAAGAAATGGTAGAAGATAATTAGTAAAACAAGACATAAATTTC
Source organism: Taxus wallichiana var. yunnanensis (assembly GCA_018340775.1). Taxonomy (NCBI): domain Eukaryota; kingdom Viridiplantae; phylum Streptophyta; class Pinopsida; order Cupressales; family Taxaceae; genus Taxus; species Taxus wallichiana. The sequence continues at coordinate 742,586,278 of CM031243.1, forward strand.
CTAGTTACGTGGGCTAGGGAAGGATGGTATCTAATGTTGAAAAGATAGTAAAATTAAGTTTCTAATGAAAGGTCCATATAAAGAATTTTATTATGTCAAAAATAACACATCAACACCATGAACATGGCATAATTTAAGGAATGTTTGTAGTGTATGTTGTGTAAAATATGTGATAGTTATATATATATATATATATATATATATATATATATATATATTTTTGGATATATCAGAGCTCAATTTTTTAATCTCAAATTACCAAAGTGAAAAATTACTTCCCCTATTTACTATATCTATAAATAAAGAGGTGAAGTTATTTTTAACTTTGATAATTTGAGATTAAAAAAAGTTGAAGCTATTTTCACTGATATATCCCAAATTACGTGATTTTATAAATGATGGTAAGATTATGAGCTGGTGGATAATGGTACCTAGATGGGCCACACAATGATTTAAATCCCGCATTACGTGTTGTAGTTGAATCGGGAATGGATAGCTAGGGAAAAGGGAAAAATACATGTTTGGGAAAATTCAGCCAGGTGAAATTTGACCCAAATATAAACAAAATGTAGATCAAGTTGAGATTTAGGTGGGTTTGGGAGAATTTGTAATTTAGAGGTCACTTAGGTTAGGTTTTTATAATTAATGCATGAGTTTTCATAGGACCCTTAAATATAAATGATTGGTTGTGCTAGAATGACCCATCGTAGTTAGAAGGCCAATGATGTAGGGAATGAGGGAAATTTTCTCAAGCCCCATGGCATTTGGCCGAAGGGATGATGTAGTTGGAAAACTAGAATTTTTGTTTTTTTTATACATTTTAATTACTTGGATGATGGATTTTATTGAAATCTAATACCTACTTATTGTGTGATGGTTTGTAGTTTCCACAAAGAATCGACTATTGAGATTAGTAGATGTAGCATAGTTTCTAGATACATTGAGGAAGTTATACACACATGACATTACAAAGTTACGGGGACTCGTATTTTATGGTATTATGTAGATGTTATGGGTCCCATTGAATGTAAACTTTATTGAGATATTTTTACTACGTTGGTAGTTTAGCTCCAACACATTCATATGGAGGGCCCGTTGTCATATTCTAGAGGTCAGTAATGACATTATAGGATTTCCATTCTATTTTGAGACAACCAATTAAGGGATTCTACATGTTTTTCATATTCCTATATATATATATATATATATATATATATATATATATATATATATGAGAGAGGAGAGCATGCACACAATGTACCATAGGAAGTGATGAGTATCATAGGAGCGTGTTAATGTTGTATATGTTGCTCAAATTCTATATATCAAAAGGAAATTATTGAGATGGTTTTGGTACGAGTATTATGTCACAAGGAAGATGGAGCAAGATTTACTACTATTTTTTCTTGTAATATGTAGGATGTTATGGAAATAAGGATAAAATTTAGTTGGGGTAGAGCCACATGGATGCAAAACTACATTGTTTATATAGGATTTGAGTGATTTAGAAAAGGGCAAGTAGGTACCATCATATTGTTTATAATTATATATATAACCTATACACTACTACATTTATAAGGAAATGCCTCAAGGTTTCTATATGGGAGAGAGGACCAATAGTGAGTTCAATGTCCAGTTTTAGGATATTGTTGTAAGTCAAATAGGAAAAGGTAGTATGCGAGTCCTATAGAGGGATAAACTTAGACAAGTGGCATATTTGGCCAACTATAGTGGTAGTTGAGGGAAAATTTAAGATCACAAAGCATTATGTGTGGTAGGTGAAGACATGCCCATTTCATAGAGTTCCATTGTAGTTTTGGTGTTTGGATCATATAGTGACCTCATGTCTCCCAAACTATTGACAAAGACATGGTAGAGAGGGATTTGTGGTAGGCATACCACAATTACATCCATATTAAGTTAGTCATAAAATATAAGAAATTAGTAGATGCTACATGATGAAAGGGAGATAGAGGGGAAGAGGGACCTTAAATAGTGGGAGTCAATGACAACCTCTAGAGACAAGTAGCTTGAGAGGAGGATGGAGTAGAGATACCTAGATATGGCACTTTAAGTAGTGACTAAAAAAGGATTTGATGAGAATATTTATCACAGATAAGGCTCTAGATAGTAACATAAATGATGGGTTAGTAGAGAGCCAAGGATCCAAGTAGGTCACCCTTGATATTTGTACCCAAAGAGAGGAGGGAACAATTAGTAGGATCCCACTATTGAAGGTGTGACAAGGTGTGGGTAGTGTTTGGTGGCAAAGAAAATGAAGCTATCATGGCGGAGTAAATGGTGTAGTTTGGTAAGATTTTGAGAGTATCATTGATTGGATATTTTGAAAGAATGATGAGATATATGTCAAGTATATGTATAATGTGTGTGTATTTTTGCTATGAAGGGAAGAATTCAAATGATTGGAACATGATGATTCAGGATACACATCATGAGATCTTTGATAGCATCTTGGATGTGACAAATGTGACCGTGATGGAAGATCTAGTCAGCGGCATCCAGAGACTTGATCATTTACTTTCGACTTGTGGAAGAGGAAACTCACATTTTTAGAGGTCTAGAGACACTATAATAGTTGAAATTGAAATTATATGATATATGTCATCCTTGGTATATTTCCTTCTCTAGAAATAGCCATCATTGGCATAAGAGAATTCGAATGGAAATCAAATGCATAGATTTTGCAGAAGAGCGTCGGGTAGCTAATGCAACCTATATTATGGATTTAAAAGTGTATGTGGTGAGGGTATAGGGAGAGGCTCCAAATGATCATTCTAGAGCCAAATACATGTAACTTTACCTTCATGTGACTAGTCAGTAGGAGAAGCTCAAAGCAAGAGTTAAACTCCATCTAAGGGATGGTATTTTTAAATAATGATTTACCCTTGATTGTATTTAATCAATGTCATGGAGATCATTTGATGTATAAAATTATTGATTGAGATGTATATGAGACACTATAATTTTTCGTTATATTTTGTGTTGGTGTTTATGTATGATTAATTTTAGGATTCCATTTTCTTATGTATGCACACATTTATGGACAATTATTATGTAACAAAATTGAAATGAGAAATGGTTTTTAAGATTGATAGAGTCAAAGTTCCAAATGAGATAGGATGGGATGAGGACCAGTGATAGTTCCAACTACGTGTTGTAGGAGTGATAGTTTCTCAAGAGGTAAGATATGGATGGGGATCATAGTATCAAAAAAGTATTACATGACCATATATACCCAAGAAAGTTGGAAAACAAAAATTGGAGAGATAAGCCCAAGTGGGAGAGATAAACACAAACGACGTAGATAAACCTAAGTAGGAAGGATAAACCAAAGCAAGAATCATAAACCTAAGTGGGAAGTATGAATCCAAGAGGGAGAAAAATAATAATTGATCAAGGGAAAGTGTCTCGATGATGAGATGTGAGGGATTAACATACATCACTGATGATGTTAGTGATATCCTATAATGCTTGTTGGTGAGCATGAATCATGAGGTCCTTGAGATTATTTTTGATGATGTCGATACCTTAATGAAATTTTGAGCTTGTAAAAACGAGTGAATTGTTAATATTTTGAGATATATATGCAACTATGTCACTATGGACATCATTAAGGAAGGCATAATGGAAAGTGAATAGAACTATATGTTTGCATAGAATGGTTTGATGTAGGGGAAAAATCTCAATTCTAAAGTACACATGGATAAAGTTATCATGTTGGGAATTTATAGGAGAGAACCCTACAAGTATCATCAATATGCAAGACAAAATCATGTTTAAAACAAATGAGTAGAGATTTTGAAAAGGATTGTAGCTCTTTATTTTATTTTTCTCATATAATTTCACCTCAAGATTCTTCATATGCTTTCTATAGGCTATTTACTCAAAAACACCATTTCTATGGAATTCATGGCATGTGTAGTATGACTCATCTGTAGGTGGGATGAGATCTATAGTGGAAAGAATATCTGGTTGGAATGTCATGGAAGGTAGAGGTATAGTTAGATGTGAAGGAGTGAGAGAAGGAGAGGGATATTTCCCGATCAATTCTATGGAAGGGTGAACCAATGGAGTGGACTATGGCTTAGGCATTAGATCATTGATGAGAGGGGTGTAGTTCATGATTTCATCCTTAGAGTCAAATTGAGAATAGAGATGGACATCATCTATAAGATCATTAACCTCTAGGTGGAAGGTAGGATCTTCCATGGAGACAATGATGGTATTGATGTTATGTATAAAGTTATAGTGTAGGGTATAATGTTAGCAAATAAATTCAACATTCTTTACTTGGGTATAGCCATTTATAAAGGGATATTCAAGGGAATAATTTTTTTATCAAGGGTAAATGTTTTTTGTCTCGGGATCCTACCTAGATAAAAAAGGCCATGGCTCGAGATATACATGAAAATCAATGCACCAAATAAAGACTAGAGAGAAAACCAGTCAACAAACAACACAAAATCAGCATGAAGTCAACACAAAGTCAACACAATGTCATTGGTACATGAGTTGATGATAGTATCATTTGCACAATATCCTTGATAGGAGGATGTTGAGTATGGATGATGGTGATAAGTATATGGTCAACATCCTTCCAATGCAATTGTGATCGTGATGTATGAGGAAATTGTGCAATAATGGAATCAATAAGATTAGAAGGATGAACATAAATTTTTATTTCATTTGTCTCATCTTCATCAAAATAGAGAAGCTTGGGAAGAGTATGGCACAAACCTCAAGCTTTGGAAGTAGTTAAATCATTAAGATTCCTAAAGTGGATTGGTGGGAAATTCTTCTCCGATAGGAATTTTAGATGTCTTCCATTGTTAGAAAAGGTCAAATTTCTAAGGGTTTGTATTTCCTTGTACATTGTAGATATCTCATAGGTTCATGAACATAACACATGAAAATTAATGACATGATTACATGCATATGATGATTCATTGTTCTTCCTAGGAGGGTATTATAAGACAAAGGGAAGTTTAATACCCTTAATATGTTGGGGTCAGTATGAGGAGACATTGTTATAGGAAGACATATGCATCACATATATTGTATCTATCTATGATCATATCCTTGACATGTGCTTCAAATATATTTCAAATTTTCTATACAATATCCTAGTGTCGTGATGAAGTCAAAATAAGTGACACCCTCTAGAATTTTGTGGGATGCACGGGAGGCCTTTTGCATGTTTTCATGGAACAATTAATAGAACCCCGATAGTGAATAATGGAGGATCTACTATTAGCTCTAGATCCCTACTCCTAAACATGATTTTTATATGCAAGAAATAGTTTCTCATTTGGTTGTGTTTGTTAATCATGTCCTTAGTTTAGGGGATGGATTTGGAAAACTTTCTCTTGGAAATGGTGTGCGTGGTGGTCGTGGTGCCTCAAGGATTGGTGATCACCCTATATCCTCTTAATTTATCCCTATTGGAGTGATTGGGTTTTATAAAGAGGTTTTTGTGCATGATTTAGGGGGTCGAGATTGGGGGTTTTGTCTATCCTTCTTATTTTGTTGTATATTGATTCGGTTGGAAACAAGGAGTTCGATCCTATTTCTAGTGGACAAAATGGGGTAAAAAAGAGCTTTGCAGTGTATTTATATCCTCTTCTTAGCACCTTTCCAGGATGATGGAATTTTCAAAGAAACCTCCTATTTTTTCTTTAGTGCAGATGTTCTAAAATTTGAGGCTTACTTTAAGTAAAATGAACTGATTTTAGATTCAAAATTTATGCCTTAGTCTTTGTTATCCCAATTTTTCCCCTCGGAAAAATTGATCAAACACGACCCCACACAGAAGAAAATCGAAGGGTCAGCTCAGTCCTGTGAGCTCACAATCGATCCCAAATCTAAAGGGTAGGCGGGCTCGATAATGGAGGAGAAAGGGTCGGTGAAGGAGGCCAACGACGTCCAAATTGATCGAGCTCAACAGGAAAGAATTGGAGAAAGGGCTTAAAGTTTTTGACTTCACATGTGAGTTTACTCAAGGAAAAGCAACGGACTCATGGAAGGTGCCATGTGTCAGCTTGGCACACCTTCCAAAGGTGCATCAAAATGGAGACCCCTGAATGTGTGCGAGCCCTCCACTTTTCCAAAGTCTCGTAGACAAAGATGGCCATTTAGAAGTCTAAGGGCGTAAGAATGAGCCACGCATCACCTCGCCGCAACTTCAAAGGTAAAACCCAAAAGGAAGGACCCAAACAAGCCCTGAGCCCTCCATGTGTCTAGGGTTAGACGTAGTACCTTCACCAAATAGAAGGGACCTAGCCAAAAAACTAAGAAAGACGATTAGGCCCGAATTGGCTAACTACAATAGAGCCTGCGGAGGCCTCCACGAGCCTCATTAGCGCAGCTTCAAAGGTGTGACCCAGAATATAGTCCCCAAATGAGCACCTTCTTGTCATGTGTCTAAGGCTTGGAAAAGTTTTAGTGGCCATTGAAAAAGTCTACAAGCCATCGAGGCCTCCACGTGCCTCTTCTTTATGACTCCAAGGCTAGAATTCAAAGCGAGGACCCCAAATGAATGCAAGCCCTCCACGTGGTCAGATTCCTAGTGTAGTTGAATTGGCCATTGAAAATTACCGTGAGCCTCGAAGCCTCTACATGCCTCATCAGTGTAACTCTAAAGGTAAAATCCAGGAGGAGATCCTAAATGAGCGCCATCCCTCCAAGTATTTAAGTAAAAAGGGGTAGAGTTGACCATTGAATCAGCTAAGTATAAAGAGCACATGGAACCCTCCACGTGTCCAATCTATGCATCTCCGAGGTCGTCCAAATAGAGTCCCTAAATGAGCATGAATCCTCGATGTGTCAGGGTTAGACACAAACGCTTCGCCAAATAAGAGGGACTTAGGCAATTACAAAGGAAAGAAGACAGTTGGCCCATGGATGACACCAAGTGTCCAATTGTCCAATTGGTGTAACTTCATGAGTGGAAATAGGGGCTGAAAAATTAATAAATGCAAGGTCACCACGTGGATATTTCATGAATGGATACTTTTAATATTATGAGTCTTCGTTAAACTCCAAACCCAAAGCGCCTTTAGATGACCATATCTTTCGACTAGAAGCTTGGTTTTGAGAGGAAGAGGAATTTTTGGAAATCTCTCAACACCTACTACTCACCTACCACCATTAATGAAAATAGTAAATTCATCTTGCCATTTTTGAGGCTATAAAGTATCTTACCTACCACCATGATGAAATACGGGCCTCCTCTCTTTCCCAAGCAAGGAACAACATATGGGGGCATGGGTTTTTAGTAAAGCCCATTATTGTCACAAACATATTTTAATGCTTTCTAGGGTGGTTGGATCGCGGTTTGAATTCTTCACTCTCTCCTTATTTCATTCTTCTTATATATTGTAAAGGCTTGGAATATTTTAAGAGGTTGGTCATCTTTTCTCTCCCTTTCCCCCTCTCTCTTTCTTCCCTGGGCGGAATGTGGAGCTTAAGCCCCCTCTCATGGCTCTGTAATGGAATTTTCTTTCCTCTTCCTCACCGATGGTGTACCATGTGAACTTTTGGAGCAATAAAACCTATTTCATGATGCATTTTTTCCATCCTTGCTTATTTTATTGTATCTTCTCACCTCTCATTGTTGTAGGGGTATATACGTGCATACTTCTAGTGTTTATTGGAGGTTTGGGAGCTATATTTAATGGGTTGAAGTGGTTTTCTATGTGACATTCATCTTTGTTCTATGATGCATCTATAAATCCTCGCCATTTCTCACCTCTCTTCATTTCAGAAGCTAACATATCATTGTGACCAACACTCCCCTTTTCTTTGTGATATCACCTCATTAGCATATGATTTCCCTCTATACACACTTTATCTCTCCATGTCTCATTGGCATTGTTAGGATAGGTGTAGTTAGGCGTCGTTTCTACATTAGGAATAGTTTAGCATTAGGATCGGGAAGAAAAATTGACAGCCTGGCTCGATTCCGAACACCTTTCTCCTGAGGGACATCTCAAGTCCGCAAGTCCCACAACTTGAGATATTGTCCCATGTTATGCGATCACACCCTTAGTGATGCCCCACTCAAATCGAGGCCATTCAACGGTGCTATGATTTTACACTACTTGCTTTCGGAATGACCGGTGGGACAAGTCCTGAATCACCTTACCACTTCACTTCATTAGGTTCGATGTGCTCTTATGAAGATCTCGGTCTTTGGAGGAACTTTCAAGCACATCTCTGGCGAATCCATTTGGTCAAGAACCCACATCTCTGAAATTACTGCACCCTCTCCCGTCCATTTTCATCCATTATTCCTTTAACATCATTCATTTTCTCCGATTCTATGAAGTTGTGCAATCATGACTTCATTTTCCTCTTGAAACTCACACTGTAGCAATGACAATGCGGTGCTCGCCTCCAATGTATTTCTCAAGTCCTCCAGATCAACATTATGATCAAATTCAAAACCATTATGCTAACCCATATGAGCAAAGTGTCGAGGACAGTTTCGCTATGGAGCTTATCAAGAACAAGGGGATGCATACAATGGTAATAGCTATATGGAGAATGCTTGGCTTGATAGAGAAGATTCAAAGGATGGAGGCTGGCATGGTGCAGTCAAGGGATACAACAAAGATGAAATCTTTTAAGGTTGGTTGTAGGGAACCTTGTCCATGGGAAGGCCCTTTTCCAAGATGCTATAGCCCGACAGGCTGTAACAGACTTTTGCTAGAAGACTCGACTTCATGGTTGAAATTTTTCCTTAACTCTCATAGTGGAACGAGGAAATAGAGGCCTACAAGCTTGGTGCTAGAAAACCTTGTCAATGGGTAAGTCCACCATCTCATAGATTTTCTTTTCCTCTTTCTCAATCAATATCATCGCAGCAGTGTCATGAGTCTAGCTTCCCATCTACTTCCCCAAGTGTTGATTTCCCTTTTTCATCTTCTAGTCTCCCATTCCATCTCATTTCCTATGCCCTTTTCCCTTCCAAATATTATTCCCCTCCATAAGAGCCAAAGTTAATACCTTCCTTGAAAATTTAATATCATAATTGCATAAAGTAAATTCTAAATATTACACTTCATTCTTATTATTACATAGGAAGCATTACACGCATATATATAGGAGAGGTAGTTCTTATATATTTAAGGAGAGATAATCTCCATAAATATATCCACACACAACTCCTAAAACAAATCCATGTTATTTTACATGATATTTTATTTTCTCACAATACTAATATTGTTAATGAGTTGTTTACTCAACAACTCATAACAATAATTACTCACCCACTCATAATTACATTTACAATAATGTAATTAATTATTACAACACATATTATATTATCCTAGATAATATAATCAATCACATAATATTCTATGTTCACACTACAAAATAGATGTTCCTAACATTCCCTTCCACCACGATAAACAAACAACTAGTGGAGACCCCACCCACCACTCCTCCTACTCTCCCAAGTCCATGTCAGGGAGAGACTCTAAAAACCAATCAAGGAGATCCAAATAAAGATAAAATGATCAAAAGCTTGGTAAGCTTGGCTCTCAAGTTTGGGGTTACAAAAATCCCCTTGATGGTTAAACCTTCAAACGAGACCAAGGTCAGACCAAAAGTGGTGGAAGCTGAGTTTGCAGTAGAAGAAGAATGAGAACAAGAAGAAGAAGATCAGCATCCCATATGCTCCGAATGTAGTGTCCATAATGGAACTTTCTCTTAGCGAATGCTGATATAATCCTAAGCTTCACACCAATTAAAGAGGGAGAGCAACCAGCTAAAGTCCCATTGAAGAGGAGAAGCTGGAAGAGATAAAATCGAGTTGAGATCACTTGATGAAGACAACATCATTAAATATTTTTGCTTTCATTTGAAGGGCCTGATTTGATTGATGAACCCATGATGGAGGAGAGATTTTTAGAAGAACTTGCCACCCCAATAGCCCTCTAGAGCGGTGGATCAAAGATTTTGATTTGAAAAATTTATTGCTTTAGAGGAAGAGGCTATCCAATGGTAGATCAGTCTTCAAGAAACAACAAAGGAAGGAAAAGGGCACGAGGATCCCATCTCTCACACACCATTCACCCATAAAGGTCTACAAGAAGACTCCATCCTTGGAGTTAAAATTCAGAACCATGGGCACATTTGAAGGAACATACCATGCCCAATCAGGTACTTGGCTTCATTGGAGCCAAGGAAGAAGCCAAAACCAATCATGCCCACTTCAGGGCATGAGGATGAGCTCCAAAATACCAAGGATCAGCTGCAATGCCTCTTCAATCCAAATGTAGAGCAACTAAAAGAGGCATTTTTCTTATCTCGTAGTTGATACCTTAATGATTTGGGTGGAAGATCGGCCTCCTATCGATTTCTCACTCATAATAAGAGCCATGTTCAATGCCAAATCATATACATGGCATTTTCTAAGAAAGGGAAGTTATTTCTCCCTTCCCGTGGTAGGCTTTGTTTAGCTTTTCTTTGATAGGGTTAGTGTAGGAATAGGTTTATGTTTGCTTTCAACAAAACAAGTGCCTTTGCACACTCTACATATCCCACTTGAGATATGTATGATTTTTAGTTTTGTACATAGTGGTGTTGTGGTGATTTGTTGCTCCAGGGTTGTATCACTATGCATTTCAATGTTCCCACAGTCCATTTCCAGAGTAGGTGAAAGCCCTAGGTCAGTACAATTTTCTACTCTCACAACCTCATTTTAAAGATTTTCTTATGAAAATTGATAGTGTGGACAAAGGGGAAAACTCAAGGTCACCAAGTTCAAGCAAATGGGCTCACGATTTTAGGAAAAGATAAGTACCAAGCTCTCATTCATGACTCCATGCCCAATGGATACCTTCAAGGCTACTATTCTCTTCATCTAGTAGGCGAGATGTCCCCGTGAGTCGCCAAACTGTTATCCTAATATTACCACACAAAAAAATTATAAAACATGACCCCGCACATAAGAAAATTGGAAGGGTTGGCTCAGTCATACGAGCTCACAATCAATCGCAAATATTAGGGGTAGGTGGGATTTTTAATGGAGGAGAAAGGGTCAGGCGAAGGATGCTAACGACGTCAAAGGAGATCAAAGCTCAACAGGAAAGAATTGGAGAAAGGGCTCAAAGTTTTCGGACTTCGCGTGCAAGTCAACTCTAGGAAAAGCAATGGACTAATGTAAGGCACCATGTGGCAGCTCAAAGAAATTCCAAAAGGCATGTGAAAATGGAGACACCAAATGTGCGCAGTCCCTCCACGTGTTCAAAGTCTTAGAGACAGAGTCGGACGTTAAGAATTCCAAGGCCGGCGGAAGGAGCCACGCGTCAGCTTGGCGCAAATTCAAAGGTAAGACCCAAAATGTAGGACCTAAACAAGTGTAATCCCTTCACGTGTCTAGGGTCAAATGTAGTACCTTTTCCAAACATAAGGGACCTAGCCAAAAACAAAGAAATAGTAGCGAGGCCGAATCGGCTAAGTGTAATAGAGCTGCCAAAGCTTCCATGTGCCTCATCGGTGCCAACTTCGTGAGGTGTCACCCAAAAGAAAATCCCTAAATGAGAACCACCCACCACATGTCTAAGGCATGAAAAATTTACAAAGGGCCATTGAAAAATTCTAAGAGCCATCGAGGCCTACACATGCCTCTTCACCTAACTCCAAGGGTAGAATCCAAAGTAGGGACCCCAAACAAGTGCCAACCCTCCACGTGGTCGATTCCTAGGATGTTACTTCAGGGCCGTTGAAAATTCTAAGAGCCTACGAAGCCTCCATATGTCTCATCAATGAAAATCCAAAGGTAAAATCTTGAGGTAGTCCCAAATGAGCGCAATCCCTCCACATATTTAGAAGTCAAAAAGGGGGAAGAGCCGACCGTTGAATCGAAAAAGTATAGAAGAGATTGTGGAACCCTCCAAGTGTCCAATTGGTGCACCTCCAAGGGTCAGTCAAAATAGAGTCCCAAACAAGCGCAAAGCCTCCATGTGTCTACGGTAAGATGTAGCGCTCCACCAAATAAGAGGGACTTAGGAAGAATACAAAGGAAATAAATCAGTCCACGAGATGACGCCAAGTTTCTAATTGATGCAACTTCAAGAGTGAAAGGAGGGGACTAAAATATTAAGACTCACAAGGCCACGACGTGGATCTTGCACCAATGGAATCTTTTAATATTATGAGCTCGCGTTAAACTCCAAACCCAAAACGCCTTCAAATGGCCATATCTTTCAACTAGAAGCTAAATTTTGAGCGGGATAAAACTTTTTGAAAGCTCTCGCACTGTTACTCACTGCCACCATTAATGAGAATGGAAAATTTGGTCTACTATTTTTAGGGTTTCAAGTCTCTCAACTACCACCATGATGAATTATGGGCCTCCCGTCTTGCCTAAAGCAAGGAACAACACATGGGGCATGGGTTTTGCAAGAAATCCCATTATTTTTGCAAGAGGATTTTAATGCTTTCTTGGGTGGTTAGAGTAGGTGGATGCGATTCTCTTCCATGGGTGGTTGGATTAAGGTTTGAATTCTTCCCTCTCTCCTTCTATCAATCTTCTATAATCCTAAGCTTCACAGCCAATTAAAGACGGGAGAGCAACCAGCTCAAAGTCCCATTGAAGAGGAGAAGCTGGAAGAGATAAAATCAGAGTTGAGGTCACTTGATGAAGAAAGCATCATTAAAGATTTTTTTCTTTCATTTGAAGGGCCTGATTTGATTGATGAACCCATGACGGAGGAGAGATTTCAAGAAGAACTTTCCACCCCAAATAGCCCTCTAGAGTAGTGGATCAAAGATTTTGATTTGACAAATTTCTTGCTAGAGGAAGAGGCTATCCAATGGTAGATCGAATATTCAAGAAACAACGAAGGAAGGAAAAGGGCACGAGGATCCCATCTCTCCCACACCATTCACCCAGAAAGGTCTGCAAGAAGACTCCATCCTTGGAGTTAAAATTCTGAACCATGGGCACATTTGAAGGAACATACCATGCCCAATCAGGTACTTGGCTTCATTGGAGCCAAGGAAGAAGCCAAAACCAATCATGCCCACTTCAGGGCATGAGGATGAGCTCCAAAATACCAAGGATCAGCTGCAATGCCTCTTCAATCCAAATGTAGAGCAACTAAAAGAGGCATTTTTCTTATCTGTAGTTGATACCTTAATGATTTGGGTCAAAGATCGACCTCCTATCTATTTCTCACTCATAATAAGAGCCATGTTCAATGCCAAATCATATACATGGCCACATTTTCTAAGAAAGGGAAGCTATTTCTCCCTTCCTATAGTAGGCTTTGTTTAGCTTTTCTTTGATAGGGTTAGTGTAGGAATAGGTTTATGTTTGCTTTCAGTAAAACAAGTGCCTTTGCACACTCTACATATCCCACTTGAGATATGTATGATTTTTAGTTTTATACATAGTGGTGTTGTGGTGATTTGTTGCTCCAGGGTTTTATCACTATGCATTTCAATGTTCCCACGATCCATTTCCAGAGTAGGTGAAAGCCCTAGGTCAATACAATTTTCTACTCTCACAACCTCATTTTAAATATTTTCTTATGAAAATTGATAGTGTGGACAGTGGGGAAAACTCAAGGTCACCAAGCTCAAGAAGTCAGGCTCACGATTTTAGGGAAAAGATAAGTACCATACTCTCATTCATGACTCCATGCCCAATAGATACCTTCAAGGCTACTATTCTCTTCATCTAGTAGGCAGATGTCCCCGTGAGTCGCCAAACTCATTATCCCAATTTTGCCCCCAAAAAAATTATAAAACATAACCCGCACATAAGAAAATTGGAAGGGTTGGCTTAGCCGTATGAGCTCAAAATCGATCCCAAATATTAGGGGTAGGTGGGCTTTTTAATGGAGGAGAAAGGGTGGTGAAGGATCTAACGACGTCAAAGGAGATCAAAGCTCAATAGGAAAGAATTGGAGAAAGGGCTCAATGTTTTCGACTTCGCATGCAAGTCAACTCTAGGAAAAGAAATGGACTAATGTAAGGCACAATGTGGTAGCTCAAAGAAATTCCAAAAGGCATGTGAAAATGGAGACACCAAATGTGTGCAGTCCCTCCACGTGTCCAAAGTCTTAGAGGCAGTCGGACGTTTAGAATTCCAAGGCCGGCGGAATGAGCCACGTGTCGGCTTGCGCTCAAATAGAAAGGTAAGACCCAAAATGTAGGACCTAAACAAGTGTAATCCCTTCACATGTCTAGGGTCAAATGTAGTACCTTTTCCAAACAGAGAAGGAACTAGCCAAAAAACAAAAAAATAGTAGCAGCCCGAATCGGCTAAGTGTAATAGAGCTGCCAAGCTTCCACGTGCCTCATCGGTGTAACTTCAGGTGTGACACCAAAAAGACAATCCCTAAATGAGAACCAGCCCACCACATGTCTAAGGCCCGAAAAATTTACAAAGTGGCCATTGAAAAATTCTACGAGCCAGAGAGGCCTACACGTGCCTCTTCGGCCTAACTCAAAGGGCGCGAATCCAAAGTAGGGACCCCAAACAAGTGCCAACCCTCCACGTGGTCAGATTCCTAGGATGTTACTTTAGTTGTTGAAAATTCTAAGAGCCTACGAAGCCTCCATATGTCTCATCAATGTAAATCCAAAGGTAAAATCTTGAGGTAGGTCCCGAACAAGCACAATCCCTCCACATATTTAGAAGTCAAAAAGGGGCAGAGCCGGCCGTTGAATCCGAAAAGTATAGAAGATATTGTGGAAACCTCCAAGTGTCCAATTGGTGCACCTCCAAGGGTCGAGTCAAAATAGAGTCCCCAAACAAGCGTGAAGCCTCCATGTGTCTACGGTAAGATGTAGCGCTCCGCCAAATAAGAGGGACTTATGAAGAATACAAAGGAAACAAATCAGTCCCACAGATGACGCCAAGTTTCTAATTGATGCAACTTCAAGAGTGAAAGGAGGGGACTAAAATATTAAGACTCACAAGGCCACGATGTGGATCTTGCACCAATGGAATCTTTTAATATTATGAGCTCGCATTAAACTCCAAACCCAAAACGCCTTCAAATGGCCATATCTTTCAACTAGAAGCTAAATTTTGAGCGGGATAAAACCTTTTGGAAAGCTCTCGGCACCTGTTACTCACCTGCCACCATTAATGAGAATGGAAAATTTGGTCTACTATTTTTGAGGATTTCAAGTCTCTCACCTACCACCATGATGAATTATGGGCCTCCTGTCTTGCCTAGCAAGGAACAACACATGGGGGCATGGGTTTTGCAGTAAATCCCATTATTGTTGCAAGAGGATTTTAATGCTTTCTTGGGTGGTTAGAGTAGGTGGATGCAGTTCTCTTCCATGGGTGGTTGGATCAAGGTTTGAATTCTTCCCTCTCTCCTTCTTCAATCTTCTATAATCCTAAGCTTCACACCAATTAAAGAGGGAGAGAAACCAGCTCAAAGTCCCATTAAAGAGGAGAAGCTAGAAGAGATAAAATCGAGTTGAGATCACTTGATGAAGACAACATCATTAAAGATTTTTGCTTTCATTTGAAGGGCCTATTTGATTGATGAACCCATAATGGAGGAGAGATTTTTAGAAGAACTTGCCACCCCAAATAGCCCTCTAGAGCAAGTGGATCAAAGATTTTGATTTGAAAAATTTATTGCTAGAGGAAGAGGCTATCCAATGGTAGATCGAGTCTTCAAGAAACAACAAAGGAAGGAAACGGCACGAGGATCCCATCTCTCACACACCATTCACCCATAAAGCTCTACAAGAAGACTCCATCCTTAGAGTTAAAATTCTGAACCATGGGCACATTTGAAGGAACATACCATGCCCAATCAGTGCTTGGCTTCATGGAGCCAAGGGAGAAGCCAAAACCAATCATGCCCACTTCAGGGCATGAGGATGAGCTCCAAAGTACTAAGGATCAGCTGTAATGCCTCTTCAATCCAAATGTAGAGCAACTAAAAGAGGCATTTTTCTTATCTCGTAGTTGATACCTTAATGATTTGGGTCAAAGATCGACCTCCTTTCGATTTCTCACTCATAATAAGAGCCATGTTCAATGCCAAATCATATACATGGCCACATTTTCTAAGAAAGGGAAGCTATTTCTCCTTCCTATAGTAGGATTTGTTTAGCTTTTCTTTGATAGGGTTAGTGTAGGAATAGGTTTATGTTTGCTTTCAATAAAACAAGTGCCTTTGCACACTCTACATATCCCACTTGAGATATGTATGATTTTTAGTTTTGTACATAGTGGTGTTGTGGTGATTTGTTGCTCCAGGGTTGTATCACTATGCATTTCAATGTTCCCACACCCATTTCCAGAGTAGGTGAAAGCCCTAGGTCAATATAATTTTCTACTCTCATAACCTCATTTTCAATATTTTCTTATGAAAATTGAGAGTGGGGACAGTGGGGAAAACTCAAGGTCACCAAGCTCAAGTAGTCGGCTCACGATTTTAGGGAAAGATAAGTACCATGCTCTCATTCATGACTCCATGCCCAATAGATACCTTCAAGGCTACTATCTCTTCATCTAGTAGGCGAGATGTCCCGTAGTCACCAAACTCATTATCCCAATTTTGCCCCACAAAAAAATTATAAAACATGACCCCGCACATAAGAAAATTAGAAGGGTTGGCTCAGTCCATACGAGCTCAAAATCGATCCCAAATATTAGGGGTAGGTGGGCTTTTTAATGGAGGAGAAAGGGTCGGCGAAGGATGCTAACGACGTCGAAAGGAGATCAAAGCTCAATAGGAAAGAATCGGAGAAAGGGCTCAAAGTTTTCGGACTTCGCATGCAAGTCAACTCTAGGAAAAGCAATGGACTAATGTAAGGCACCATTTGGCAGCTCAAATAAATTCCAAAAGGCATGTAAAAATGGAGACACAAATGTGCGAGTCCCTCCACGTGTCTAAAGTATTAGAGACAGAGCTCGACGTTCGTAATTCCAAGGCCGGCGGGAAGGAGCCACGCGTCGACTTGGCGCAAATTCAAAGGTAAGACCCAAAATGTAGGACCTAAACAAGTGTAATCCCTTCACATGTCTAGGGTCAAATGTAGTACCTTTTCCAAACATAACGGACCTAGCCAAAAACAAATAAATAATAGCGAGGCCCGAATCGGCTAAGTGTAATAGAGCCTCACCAAAGCTTCCACGTGCCTCATCGGTGCCACTTCGAGGTAGTGTAACCCAAAGACAATCCCTAAATGAGAACTAGCCCACCACATGTCTAAGGCTTGAAAAATTTACGAAAGGCATTGAAAAATTCTACGAGCCATCAGAGGCCTACACGTGCCTCTTCTACTTAACTCCAAGGGTAGAATCCAAAGTAGGGACCCCAAACAAGTGCCAACCCTCCACGTGGTCGATTCCTAGGATGTTACTTGAGTCGTTGAAAATTCTAAGAGCCTACGAAGAATCCATATGTCTCATCAATGCAAATCCAAAGGTAAAATCTTGAGGTAGGTCCCAAACGAGCGCAATCCCTCCACATATTTAGAAGTCAAAAAGGGGGAAGAGCCAACCATTGAATCGAAAAGTATAGAAGAGATTTTGGAACCCTCCAAGTGTCCAATTGGTGCACCTCCAAGGGCCGAGTAAAATAGAGTCCCAAACAAGCGCAAAGCCTCCATGTGTCTACGGTAAGATGTAGCGCTCCGCCAAATAAGAGGACTTAGGAGGAATACAAAGGAAACAAATCACCCCGAGATGACGCCAAGTTTCTAATTGATGCAACTTCAAGAGTGAAAGGAGGGGACTAAAATATTAAGACTCACAAGGCCACGACGTGGATCTTGCACCAATGGAATCTTTTAATATTATGAGCTCGCGTTAAACTCCAAACCCAAAACGCCTTCAAATGGCCATATCTTTCAACTAGAAGCTAAATTTTGAGCGTGATAAAACTTTTTGGAAAGCTCTCGGCACTTGTTATTCACCTGCCACCATTAATGAGAATGGAAAATTTTGTCTAGTATTTTTGAGGATTTCAAGTCTCTCACCTACCACCATTGATGAATTATGGGCCTCTGTCTTGCCTAGCAAGGAACAACACATGGGGGCATGGGTTTGCGATAAATCCCATTATTTTTGCAAGAGGATTTTAATGCTTTCTTGGGTGGTTAGAGTAGGTGGATGCAGCTTCTCTTCCATGGGTGGTTGGATCAAGGTTTGAATTCTTCCCTCTCTCCTTCTATCAATCTTCTATAATCCTAAGCTTCATAGCCAATTAAAGAGGGAGAGCAACCAGCTCAAAGTCCCATTGAAGAGGAGAAGCTGGAAGAGATAAAATCAGAGTTGAGATCACTTGATGAAGACAACATCATTAAAGATTTTTTGCTTTCATTTGAAGGGCCTGATTTGATTGATGAACCCATGATGGAGGAGAGATTTTTAGAAGAACTTGCCACCCCAAATAGCCCTCTAGAGCAGTGGATCAAAGATTTTGATTTGAAAAATTTATTGCTAGAGGAAGAGGCTATCCAATGGTAGATTAGTCTTCAAGAAACAACAAAGGAAGGAAAAGGGCACGAGGATCCCATCTCTCACACACCATTCACCCATAAAGGTCTGCAAGAAGACTCCATCCTTGGAGTTAAAATTCTGAACCATGGGCACATTTGAAGGAACATACCATGCCCAATCAGTACTTAGATTCATTGAGCCAAGGAAGAAGCCAAAACCAATCATGCCCACTTCGGGGCATGAGGATGAGCTCCAAAATACCAAGGATCAGCTGCAATGCCTCTTGATCAAAATGTAGAGCAACTAAAAGAGGCATTTTTCTTATCTGTAGTTGATACCTTAATGATTTGGGTCAAAGATCAGCCTCCTATCTATTTCTCACTCATAATAAGAGCCATGTTCAATGCCAAATCATATACATGGCCGCATTTTCTAAGAAAGGGAAGCTATTTCTCCCTTCCTGTAGTAGGCTTTGTTTAGCTTTTCTTTGATAGGGTTAGTGTAGGAATAGGTTTATGTTTGCTTTCAGTAAAACAAGTGCCTTTGCACACTCTACATATCCCACTTGAGATATGTATGATTTTCAGTTTTGTACATAGTGGTGTTGTGGTGATTTGTTGCTCCAGGGTTGTATCACTATGCATTTCAATGTTCCCATGATACCCATTTCGAGTAGGTGAAAGCCCTAGGTCAATACAATTTTCTACTCTCAGAACCTCATTTTCAAGATTTTCTTATGAAAATTGAGAGTGTGGACAATGGGGAAAACTTAGGTCACCAAGCTCAAGCAAGTCAGGCTCACGATTTTAGGGAAAAGATAAGTACCATGCTCTCATTCATGACTCCATGCCCAATAGATACTTTCAAGGCTACTATTCTCTTCATCTAGTAGGCAGATGTCCCCGTGAGTCGCCAAACTGTTATCCCAATTTTCCCCCAAAAAAATTATAAAACATGACCCCGCACATAAGAAAATTGGAAGGGTTGGCTCAGTCATATGAGCTCACAATCGATCCCAAATATTAGGGGTAGGTGGGATTTTTAATGGAGGAGAAAGGGTCGCGAAGGATCTAATGACGTCAAAGGAGATCAAAGCTCAACAGAAAGAATTGGAGAAAGGGCTCAAAGTTTTCGACTTTGCATTAAGTCAACTCTAGGAAAAGCAATGGACTAATGTAAGGCACCATGTGGCAGCTCAAAGAAATTCCAAAAGGCATGTGAAAATGGAGACACCAAATGTGCGCAGTCCCTCCACGTGTCCAAAGTCTTAGAGACATAGTCGGACGTTAGAATTCCAAGGCCGTGCAGAAGGAGCCACGCGTCATCTTGCGCAAATTCAAAGGTAAGACCCAAAATGTAGGACCTAAACAAGTGTAATCCCTTCACGTGTCTAGGGTCAAATGTAGTACCTTTTCCAAACATAGGGACCTAGCCAAAAACAAAGAAATAGTAGCAGGCCCGAATCGGCTAAGTGTAATAGAGCTCACCAAAGCTTCCACGTGCCTCATCGGTGCATCTTCGAGGTGTGACCCAAAAGACAATCCCTAAATGAGAACCAGCCCACCACATGTCTAAGGCCTAAAAATTTACAAAGGGCCATTGAAAAATTCTACGAGCCGGTGAGAGAGGCCTACACGTGCCTCTTGACCCTAACTCAAGGGGAGAATCCAAAGTGGGGACCCCAAATAAGTGCCAACCCTCCACGTGGTCGATTCCTAGGATGTTACTTGAGTCATTGAAAATTCTAAGAGCCTACGCGAGAATCCTCCATATGTCTCATCAATGCAAATCCAAAGGTAAAATCTTGAGGTAGGTCCCAAACAAAAGCGCAATTCCTCCACATATTTAGAAGTCAAAAGGGGGCAGAGCCGGCCGTTGAATCGGAAAAGTATAGAAGAGATTGTGGAACCCTCCAAGTGTCCAATTGGTGCACCTCCAAGGGTCGAGTCAAAATAGAGTCCCCAAACAAGCGCGAAGCC
Organism: Taxus wallichiana var. yunnanensis; assembly: GCA_018340775.1. Classification (NCBI taxonomy): domain Eukaryota; kingdom Viridiplantae; phylum Streptophyta; class Pinopsida; order Cupressales; family Taxaceae; genus Taxus; species Taxus wallichiana. Next base: position 742,606,714 of record CM031243.1, read on the forward strand.
TCCATGTGTCTACGGTAAGATGTAGCGCTTCGCCAAATAAGAGGGACTTAGGAAGAATACAAAGGAAACAAATCAGGTCCCGAATGACGCCAAGTTTCTAATTGATGCAACTTCAAGAGTGAAAGGAGGGGACTAAAATATTAAGACTCACAAGGCCACTACGTGGATCTTGCACCAATGGAATCTTTTAATATTATGAGCTCGCGTTAAACTCCAAACCCAAAACGCCTTCAAATGGCCATATCTTTCAACTAGAAGCTAAATTTTGAGCGGGATAAAACTTTTTAGAAAACTCTCGGCACCTGTTACTCACCTGCCACCATTAATAAGAATGGAAAATTTGGTCTACTATTTTTGAGGATTTCAAGTCTCTCACCTACCACCATGATGAATTATGGGCCTCTGTCTTTGCCTAGCAAGGAACAACACATGGGGGCATGGGTTTTGCAGTAAATCCCATCATTGTTGCAAGAGGATTTTAATGCTTTCTTGGGTGGTTAGAGTAGGTGGATGCAATTCTCTTCCATGGGTGGTTGGATCAAGGTTTGAATTCTTCCCTCTCTCCTTCCTGATCAATCTTCTATGTATTGTAAAGGAGAGGCATATTTCAAGAGGTTGGTCATCTTTTCTCTCATGTCCCCTCTCTATTTCTTCCCTAGGTGGAATGTGGAGATTAATCCCCCCTCTCATGGCTCTGTAATGGAATTTTCTTGCCTCTTTCCCACTGATGGTGTACTATGTGAAATTTTGGAGCTATAAAATCTGTTTCATGATGCATTTTGTCCATCCTTACTTATTTTATTGTCTCTTCTCGCCTCTCATCATTACAGGGCATACTGTGCATACTTCCGGTGTATTATGCATTGCAACTTTTGGGGGATATGTTTAATGGGTTGAAGTGGTGTTCTATGTGACATTTACCTTTGGTATGTGATGCATCTATCTATCATCTCCATTTCTCACCTCTCTCCATTTCAGGTAGCTAAGATTGTGACCAGAACTCCCGTTTTCTTGGTGTTATCAACCCATTAGTGTAGAATTTACCTCTTTATGTACTTTCTCTCTCCATGTCTCCTTAGGGGGTGTCATTTGTCAGTATTAGGATTAGTTTAGCATTACGATTAGGAAGAAGAATCCAACTTTCTCTGGAGGTCTATCTCAAGTCCACAAGTCCCACAACTTGAGAGATGGTCCCATGTTATGCAGTCACACCGGATGCCCCACTTGAATTTGAGGCCATTCGGGGTTGTTTGATTTTTTACTAACACTCTCCTAAAGCCGCATGAATGGATTTAAACTCATTGGAGGCCTCTTATGACAGGTAAGCCTCTTATGACAGGTAAACTAGACATTCACCCTACATCTAGAGGTTTCATCTTTTTGTGTTTGTTTAAACCCTTGATAAAGACATAATTTTTTGAAATTTTTGATACTCGGTCCCACTTTTTGCTTATGAAATCATAGTTCCCTCTGTTTAATCCGAAGACTGAAACCTTCTATGTCAAACTTGTTTAGATTCGGTTGCCTTATTTTCCCTGTAAGTTTGAGTGAAAATTAATCGCATTTAATTGGGAATACCTTGGGTAAATGCCTCATTATTATTGACCAAATCCACCAACCTATGACTATACCACATATGCCCACATATTGGTTATATGAATATTTCTGATTTTTTTAATCTATTGATCTCAAAGTGGAGGCTATAACCTGGAATCAAAATTTGGACTATGAACGGTCCCCCTTAATATTTAGAACTTGTTTCTCTCTTTATTTTAGCTTCTAAGTGTCATGTTGTGAAAAATATGTTAAGAGTAGTTCCTCTTGGTGGAAGAATTCGTATCCTTGTCAATTGGTTGTTAAATGTCCCTTGGAAAGTGATTCAGAGGAATATTCAGAGAGTAAGGATGATTTAGCTTATAATCATTAGGAAGCCACTCCTCATTCTCATGTGGAAAATGTTTCAATTATTGGAAACACTCCCCTTCCTCCTACTACAACAGAGCACCAAGTTTGTGTGGATAAGGAGAACATTGAAAGCATCATACCATTTCATAATAATGAAAATGTAATCTAAACATAGATGATGGCTGGACTACTGTGTGTCAAAAGAAAAATATTAAAATATAAACGATTCCCTTAAGATTCATTTAAGATCCCATGGGAAGGGGTCTCATGGATAAGATATTTTGTCCTATTTTTTTGTTTGTTTGTATCCTTATTATGTCATTCGAAGAGGTTAGATTTTCTTGATCCTCATTGATATATATTTTCCTCCACTAGATTATGCTGTAATGGGGTAGAGTTCCCTCAACCCATTTTCACCTTTTATCAAAAAAAAGTGACACAAGTACCATAACCTTCATCTATGCGGTATATATCAACCATAGTGTGTACAATATGAAATGAGATAAGGAGAGGAGGATTTTGAATCTGAAATAATAGTTCATTTTAGATTAATTAATCAAGTGATAAATATATGCACATGAAGAGTGATTTTTATAAAGGACGGTGAAAATGGATAACTCTTTGCATTGTCAAATAACACTTTCTTATGAATCCGGTAGGATATGGTTTTTCCCCATTGTGGGTAGAAAAGGAATATTCATATCAAAGAGTGTTGTCATGAGATACCCAAGATGTTGGGGAAAGGTATTAAATATTTATAAGAATGGGATTTTGATGATGTATTAGAAACTTATGTGAGAGAGTCCCATTCTTCTAGTGTTGGATATGTTGCGATACGATCCTATGAGGTATTAGTACGATCATACTCTTAAGGAAGGATTATAGAAGAAATATATGGAAGTGAAATGTGATCTTTCATTATTAATAAATAAGGATGAATGTTTTAGTATGTGTTCGAGACTATAGGAGCTCAAAAATATATAATTCTGAGATAAATATCTTATTCCCATCATTGATAATTTATTAAATGAATACAAGGTGTTATTTAATTTCCAAAATTATATCTTTGATTATGATACCATCAAATCATAATTCGTGATGAATATATTTATAAAACAAGATTTCGGACATATTAAGGCCAATTTGAATTTTTAGTAAAGGATTTCAGCCTTACAAATGAACCATCTACTTTTAAGAGCTTAGTGGAGTCAATATTTAATTATGTTTGTGGAATTTTTTCATGGCATTATTTGATGATATATAATCTACATCAAGTCTTGGTAGGAACATTTACATCATGTTTATAAAGTATTCAAAAATCTCTAAAACTAACACATATATGTGAAGCTCTCTAAGTTTTCTTTTGGGTAAGTCAAGGTATAATACTTAGAAAGTATTATGTCTCATGAAGTGGTAAAAGTGGATCCTCATAATATCCAAGTTATGGTGAATTGGAAAAGTACTAAAAACCTTAAAAACCTCAAGATTTTATTAGGGATTATAGGTTATTATCATATGTCTGTGAAGAAATAAGGTATAATTGTAGCACCAATCATATTGTTATTAAATAAAGACACTTTACATTGGACTAATTAAAGAACACATTCATTTGAATTAGTGAATAATGTCATGTGTACCACTCCAATTATCATACCCTATATTTCACCATAACCTTCATTATTGAATTCCATGTTTGAATCCATTGCATAGAATCAATAATTATGCAAGAGGGATACCACATTACATTTGAGAGTTGTAAACTCAAGTGTAAAAACCTATGAGACAAAGTATAAGAAGGAACCAATGGATATTATTCATGCAATCAATTAGTGGAGACCATATCTAATGGGTCGTCATATCAAGGTATAGAAATATCATGACAACTTGAAATAATTCTTAGATAAAAGATTTCCGTCTAAGTAACAAAAAAATGTGACAATAAGATGTTGGGATATATCTTCGAGACCATTCACGAAAAAAATAAAAGTAAAATATGGTAGTTGATGCACTATATAAGACATATCCCTCCACATAGGAATTGTTATATTTCATATCAATGTTACAGAATATTGGGTGGAACAGGAAATATCGAGATGGAAAAATAAAAGAGAGACCCATACACTCATTCGTAATATCCAACAGATCCGAACCTTGAATAAAAATTTGTACTTGAAAGGGGGATGTATTATGGTAAAATCGCTAGTTCTACTTACGCAAAACTCTACCCTTAAAATTTTGGTTCTCTCTCGAGATCAATGCTTCTCCATTGATGGTCTTATAGGATTCATAAATACTTATTATGACATTAGGAAATATTTATTCTAGAAATGGTTGAAAAGGAGATGTCTAGATATTCATGTCAATATGTTTGGTATGGTAGTGTAACAAAGGTGAACCCATTAGTCATCCAGACTTTTTAGCCTCTATATATTCCTTCTAAGCAATGAGGAGAGGTTTCTATATATTTCATCCCAATATTACCAAAATCTTAAGGCAGAGTGTAATTATAGTGTTTTATGATAGATGCTCCAAGTATGCTAATTTTTTCCCTTTTCTCATCCATTTATAGTTAGTATAGTTGTCATATATTTTATTGATATTGTTATCACCAAAAAAAACACCCTCCAATTTTCCACGCTTGTGTGAATGAGAAACTAGTGTTTTTGGGTAACATTGGACCATCTCTCAAGTTGTGGGACTTGTTACTTGAGATGGACCTCTAGAGAAGGTTGGTTCCTCTACCTAATCCTAGCACTAAACTACTTCTAAGGAAGGAAATGTGACTATCTACTCCTAATCTAACAATTCCAAGGGACCAAGGAGAGAGAGAGAGAGAGCATGGAAGTTAATAAATCCTACACTACAGAGGTGATAGCACCAAGAAAAGGTGGTAAAATATCTTGCTGAGGGAGAATACATAAATAAAATGGAGTTGAGAGAGGCTAGACCAATGTGACATAGACTCGAGATATTCATTTATAGCTAAATCTCCATGAAACACAACATCCTACACCTGCAAATGAGACATACATGCACAGGAAACACAACAACAAAAATAGAGGGGAAACGACATACAACAAAACAATGCAAGGGTTGAAAGAACACCACGAACACAATTTTATTGCTCTTAGAATATGCACAGTCCATTACATTATTGAAATAGAGGAAAAAATACACTTTCCAGGCCCATGATAGGGTTTCAGCTCAATGGTGTTGAGAAACCATTTTTGAGTTTCCCCACATCCCACATCCCAGAATATCTCTCTCCTCAAATGAGAAGTGTTTACAATATATAGAAAATGAATGAGAGAAAGAGAAAGAGTGAAACTTAGATTTCTTCTCTCACCAACCAACAACTACAATTAAATGGTTTGAAAATGGCATGGGCACCCTTACAAATCATCTTACATATGTACTTTAGCTTCTGGAAGAAGAAATGGGGTACCATACTTCATTAATTGTAGTGGTTGGGCTTGAAACTGTGTATTTCTGTGTTGGATATGTTTCTTTTATGGCATAGATGATGTAATGACCATTTTGAAAAGTCCAATTTTGTGAAAATCAGAGCTCTGGATCAAAAGTTATGGCCTTTTGAAGTTTGGAAGTCAAGCGCTAAGCGTGGAAGGGAAATAGAGAGAAGTCATGCACGTAGGTGCCCACATGCAAGGAAGGCGCACCTAGAGAAGGCATGGAAACAGGCACCCAGAATTAAACTAAAGGAGGTCGCACGATGGTAGAAAAAGGAAGAGGGTGCATGACGTAACAAGGTGTAAATAAGCACACAAAAGGAAGAGTTGGGACTTAGCCAATTTTAGGAAATTCGGAAGAGGGGCGCATGAGGAGGGTGCGAAGGGATAAGAAAGAAGGTTTTCACACAAGAGGAAGGTGGAGAAGGTCTACGTGCATGAGGAAGGAATGCAGGGGCGAGTGGAAGAATTACAGGCTGAAAGGAAACAAGGTGCAAAGCAAGTTCTGAGTATGTGAAAGGAAAGAAGAGGGAAACCGCACGCGTAGGTGCACACGCAGAAGAAAGAAAGGGATATTTGTAGAAGGAAGGTAAGGGAGTAGGGCGTGAGCATCCAACTGTGGAAGGGCACATGGTGATGGATAGAAAAGAGGGTGCGTGATAGGAAGAGTAGGGACTTTGCCAATTTTAAAGGCAAGATTGCAAAGGGTGTGCAAGAAGCATGCACAACCTGAAATGTGAAACATTAGAGCCAGAATTAAAGTAAAAGTTATCCAAGTAACTAGGAGAGTTATTTGGATAATAGATATAGTTTAGATGCTACATGAAACACACAATATTATATTTAGTGATCATGATCTTATATTTACTATTACTTTTTGCAATGATTTATTCTCATGTTTGGGTACTCTATTGGCTCGTAGTTCATCATATCATGCCCAATCTAATGGAAAGATTGAGGTAGTGAACAAAATTCGGAGGGGTATATATGATGATTTTCTTCAAATAAATAATAGAGATGGGTTAAATTCCTACCACTCAAGAAGAAGTGTGGTATAACTATTCATTTCATACTTTTTCAAAATGTCCTCGTTCTTGGCATTATATACTTACCATCCACCATCCCTTACTTGAAAATTATGGTTCTAACCTAAATTAAGAGAAGTATATGATGATATTTAAAACCAATAGGAGGTTCTCCTAAGCCTAAAATATAGCTTGGTAATGTAAAAAAACTACATGAAGCAACAAGTGAACAAGGCTACAATGAGTGAATCTTTAAAGTTGTTGAATTCGATAATGTACAATTGTAGTCATATATACAACTATCTTTTAAAAAATAGAATAAATATTACAAGTTTTCACACAAATACTATGGTCCTTATTAAGTGTTGAAAAATTGGTAATGTGGTATATAAACCGTGATGAAGAGCCTAATATCAATCTCATGCATTCAATAAACTTTCAACAAGAAACAAATCTAACTCGACTTTGATTCAAGAAAATTATTCAATTCTCATACTTGACATATAATACTAGCTCTAACATGCTTGAATTTATATAAACCATCCCTTACTATGCATTATACTAATCCACATTTCTTTTTCTCATCTCAATGTTTACTATCAACTTAAGGATCACTCCTTTTTTTTAATTCCAACATAGTCCTTTATGAATTTTTTTTTTCTTACATTCAAGTTGTTAGGCCTTAAACCAAGCCCAACTTTGGGCTTGGTTTTCTCTGTGCTTCTCCTAACAACAAGTTTCTTGTTTGATGACTCCATTAAACTATTTCCACAACTTCCAAGTTTCCTTGTTACTCTAATAGGCTACCCGAAATGTTCTTCACACTAAGCCCCTTGCAATTTTTTTCCCAACTGTCTTATCATATTGAATGTGACTAACTCATACTATATTGTACTTGTTGTTATCTAAGTCTTCACTCCCACTGAGATGGTTTACAAAATAAATTATTCCATAGACCCATGTGATGGTTCACAATCTTTCACCAAATCATCAAGATTGGTTTAAGTATATTCTTCAAGGATATTAGTTTCCAAAACCTTACAATTTGATCTTGATTGTCACAGTTAGGATTTTATTGGAACATGAAATAAATACTATTACTCCTCACTTGTATGGGGTCTAAAATCCTCAAAAACTTTGTATTTATTAATCACAAGTTTCACATGATTCAACCAATCATAAAAATAAGGTTTAAGCTCTTTGACCAACCCTTTCCAACACTCTACAAATGTGCATGTTTTTGATAACCTTAAAATGGAATATTCTTCCTCTTGTTTGTATTTAATTCAAGTTTTTAATGAGTAAAATGAATTATTACTCCCTTTCTCAAAGTTTTAATAGTTTTAATTCCCTCAAGGAGATGACTAGGTTTTCTCTTCAAAGTTTCCTTCCATCTTTGTCCTTAAATTAACACTATATTGAAATTATTCCACTTTCTTAGGATATGTCAAGGATAACTTGACAAATAAAAATTAATCGACTCTAATTCCATCACCAATGCTTAGACAAACCTTGCATAGAGATTTTTACAAATTTTTAGGTGTTTTTATTTGTTTTTTTTTCTAGAAAAGGAAACTTTCTTCTTTGTAACCATAGTTTGAGGGTTCTTGATTCGAGACAATAGGAGAAAACAAATTTTAGGTTTTCTCCATAATTATTCCATTTCAATAGATCAAACAAGATTTACTAATACTACAATAACATTTTAAATCTATCAATATGCACACCATCTCATTAACAATCCTTCATCTTCCATTGTATCCTCATTTCTTAGTGAACTCGTAACACATGCATTCTTAGAACAAGGGATGCCACATTTAAACACCAAAATGAATGAATATTAAGATTTTAATGGAGATACGAAATAAAAATAGTGTTTATCTAACTTGAGAATCCATCTATTGTAATTTTGAATTGATATTTCAATCTTCTCTAGCATGTCTACATTCTAGTAAGACAAGACGTACCTATCTCGAAAGGTGTAAAAACATACTCAAAAATGCATTCTATGATCATAATAGTTAAGGAAAAGAAGTCGAGATCTGAATAACACATATTTTATTCTCATATTTCAACATAATGGCCTTGATGCATTAAACTTCATGTAGGGAATCTATAACATAAGAATCTTTGTTTCTTTATATAGAATATAGAATAGTTGTAGAAAAATAGTCCTTATTTTTGGTAATTTCACATATCATGACCAAATCAATTCTTTCATAAACTTTTAAATATGTTTAGAGGCTTTCTTGAAGGTGTATACTATCCTCCCATTCATGAAACAACTCTAAATGACTGTTATAACTTATTATTTCTCTCAAAACACGTATATTTATATCTTTCAATGATATAATTATTCAAATTCATATAAGCACACAAAAATAAATAGCTTACTATTCATAATCCTAAACCACATATGCATGCATAAAATTCAAGATCTTCTCAAATGTAATTTACAAATTTGAAAGAAGTACAAACTATTTGTAACTTGTTTGGCTCAACAAAACTCTTCTTGAAACTCTTTAAATCGATTCTCATTTCAATTACACTTGGAAATTTATATTCTTTTCATTAAATTCTAAGTAAATGACTAATCTTAGACCACTTGGTCACATTTGTCGCTTTTACTTAACATTAAGTTGCTTAGCTATAAACCCAAGTATTTGATTTCTAACTCATATCATGCTTTCTAGACCCTAAAAGGGCATACGAAACTCCATTTAAGACTTATTTCATCCTTTAGATATATTTTAATCTCTAAGAATCCCTTAAAACAACTATATCAAGACAAAAATGGCCTACACATTCAACTAGTACATTTTGGAGGAAAAATTCTCCATTTGAATTTTGAAAATCCTAGACACCAACTAGATGACACACCTAAATGACATCTAATGAACTCTAAAACCTATGAACATACCTGAAAACCCAAAAATTTATGTTTTCATCCTTATGTACACACTAGGTTTAATGTTCTTGCATCAAACTGGGATTCCTTATTCATCTAAAATACATCCATTTCTTAATGTTTATTTCTTGAAGAAGGTCACTAAGAAGAAGGTGTCTTTTCAATCAGTACTACAAGATCATGATGAGGAGGGACTCATCATCTTGGACCCTTAAGGAATTCTAAAAAAATACTAATAAATTAATAAAAATGTCCAACACCGAGTATCTAATCACATGGAAGAATTTAGATCTTGAAGATACAACATGGGAAGATGAAGCATTCCCAAAAAAATCTATAAATTACTAACATTGGGGACGATGCTACTTTGAATGAGATAGGCATGTTATCCCTAAAATCTAGATCGTATATTGGGATATATATAGATGACTTATGGGTAACATAATCTCTTCTCATTTCATATCAAATTATTCTTTCATATAGTTAGTGGATCATCCTTAGTGCTTTACATTATGTAATACAATATATATAGGAGTTGGAGAGTCATATATTATAATCGTAGTGATCACTTTAGTATTATTGTATAATTTGGACGTCTCTGCCATGAATTGGATGAGTCATTCTACTTACATATTTTGATTAATTATCTATATTTTGTTGTTATATTTCCACTAATATTTAGACCTATCTAAATAATTTCATTACAAAAACAAACTATAAAATCAATACATTAGGAAATATCCACAAAGAGTGATGAAGGTGGAGAATTGTGGTCATTTTGTTTGCTCCAACTATTTCCTATAAGGTATTTACCATTTGGAATGGGTTCTCAAATAGTAGTAGCAAGATTGATCCCTCCTATGAAATATTACTTTAATTCTCCTGCCCTGGGTGGAAAATGGCAAAAGCCAACCGAGTGAACTTGCTAAAATATAGTGTTAGTAGCGAGCTATAACAATGATATGGAAGTGATACCCACCCTACCCGCTTGAGTCAAAGGAGGATACTATCAAAGAGCAAGTGATTCCCACCTAAAATACTTACGTGAGTTATTATGAGAATGACTTTTGCAATAAGCATGGCTCATAGGAGAGGTATTTAGAATTTTAGCTGGTTTAGGAACAAAATAAACAATAAAATGGGAGCTGCCCTATAGTTTAGAACATTCTAGAGGTTAGCCACTTTTAGTTCCATCTTATGAGTTTCGACTTTAATATATAAGAGAAAATTAGACACATTCATCACTTCGCTAAAAATCGGAAGATCACGCATCTAAAAATGAATGAGAAAAAGAATAAGATTTCTCTCTTTTCAATAAAAACATATTTCAACTCTATAATAATGTTAGAATTGGGTGAAGGTAATAATAACTCTTATGCAATCCCAAGTAAAAAAATTCCTTAAGAAGGGTTCTTGTTGAAATATCTAATATAATTCATGAATTTTGGCCCAAATAGTATAATAGTTTTCACAAAACCGATAAACTACATAAGGATTTCAATATGACTACAAAAATGGAAACATGGATTAGGAACATTAAAGTAAATGAGTCTCCAACCAATAAGTAATCCCCAATAAATAAAACACTAGGAAAAATAGGAAAGCTCAAGTTGCAAAATGGTAGACCATATAATAGAAAATATGTGTTGACATCACCAAATTGAAGAGTGAAAGGACTAATAAAAGTTGAGTTTTTCCACCATTGGAGGCTTGGAAGATAGTAAAGAATATCCTTTACTATGTGAATATTTGAGAAATAGTGTATCCAGCAACAATTCCAGCCCTTCCACAAATTCATAAAGGATAAAATCCCAAATTATGTCACATATCGATGGTAAAAACATCTAGGATATCCTAATAACATTGGCATCATCATTATCTAGAGATAATTTTTCCTCATCTTTGGGGTAATTAAAAATTCATTTATATATATGACTCAATATTTCTTGCAATGTGTGAATCCCTCATCTAAAATGCTTAAGCGTGTATACCCATATAACCTCTCCAAGAGGAACTTAGTTAAAGCTAATGGCCCGAGATAACCATAAGAATTGGTAACTCATAGATAACCATGCTCAAAAGTATTATCCATTCCAAAGAATCTAGTTTTTTATCTTCTCTCAATATTTCCAATTTTTTTTATAAAAAACAAGCTAACCAATTTCAGAGAGAATTTAGGCTATTGTGGATTTGGGAGAACTATACCCTTACAAGTCTTATGACTATGAGGTGTTCTTGCAAAAATACAATTACATAATATAATTTTCCATTTTTCCTTCCCTCTATGGAATGAAAAATATATTTTACATGACATAAAGTACCATGACAAAAACATCTATTAAAACTAACCCCTTAGAGTCTTTGGGTATGAATAAATACTCCCAAAAACTTAGTGAGAACCCTTGCCATATTTTAAGCTATCGCATAAGAAATTATATGGAAATTTCTCTAGATTTTTTTACGAGGATTGAGAGGGGGAATAGAAATAATAATAAGCTTAAGTGGACATAAGAACTTTGGAACAATTTTAAAATTTATCTTCTAACAAGAGAGGTTTCATGATCTAATATGACAACTTCTTTTCAACCCAATTCATAAAATATTTCTAGAGGTAAGAAGGAATAACATTGAATGAAAAAGGAATTCCCAAAAACTAGAATATATTTCCATGTTGAATCCACTTCCATTAAACAATAGATATCCATAGGGGATGAGGTAATATATATTGTTTATAGTACCTTTTTTTTTCTCTAAATTCTTGAACAAAAATGAGGTAAAAGATAACCGAGTAAGAGAAATCTTGTTGCATATTAGTCTCATCCTAAATTAGTGTGATAAATGAATCATCCAAAAATAACCATTGAGTATTTGAGTAGGAGGTAAACCTTGGAGAAAATTTTCTTTTCACAAAGCAACATTTAGTGGAATTGGAAAGAAGTTATGAAAATGCCTCTACATCTAACACACACAAATCAACAACAAAAGGGAAATATTGCTAAATAGATCAAACTATCACAAAAGGTTCAAATTGAATTCCATTAATGAATATATAGGAATAATCAACATAAATAATCATGACACTAGTAATTATAAAGGTAGGCCAAAACCCAATCATTTCAAGCATGGCCATAATGAAGTTTTGTTCGATCCTCGTAATACACTTTCTCAAAATCAGCTCTAATATAAAAAAATTATATTGTGAATTCTAATCACATTACATACATTCCCTTAATATAATGATGTTATCCAAGATGTATCTACTTAAGAAAAACCTTTTTTTTATGGATTAATAATTATAGTAATAGGTTACAAATATGTTAGGTGAGAGATATGGAAATAATCTTATAAGAAATGTTGAGTAAAGTAATTTTCTACCAATAATAAATGAGCTCTAGATCCCCCATCTTGGAAATGAATTTTAGATGCCCTTGGTTGATGAACTGCTAAGTAAATAGGAATGAAATGAACTAAAGGGTTTTCTAAAATTTACATGAAAAACCATTGTTTCTTTTAGCCTTATAATTTTCTATTGAGATATTGCCTTAAAAGGATCACTAGATGTTAATATTTTATTACAAGAAATCCTTTTTTATTGAGAGAGATTACAAGAGACCACAAAAAATATTGATCTAGAGTCACTCGTCACTCTAAGGAAGAATTTTTTGAGCTTTGAAATTTTTTTGATACCAAATATAACATATAATACAATAATTAATGAATATTTTAGGTGAGTTCATGGATATTACCTACCATGATATTCTATAATGTTTACCAACTATTGAAGCGTAATCACAACACCCCTAATCTATTTTACAGTTTAAAGTTTAAAGGGTTGTTACAGTCAGAGTGATTGCATAACATGGATCATTTCCCAAAGTTTGGGACTTTGCAATCGGAAAAGCTCTCTAGAGAAGGTTGGCTTCCTATCCTATACTAGTGCCAACTTCTCTAAAGTGTAGATAATTATAGATCTAACCATAATCTAATATTTCCAAGGAGACAAGATAGAGAAAATGCATGGAATTAAAACCTACTCTAAGGGAAGGTGATGCACCAAGAAGGATGGTTAGATAACATGCATAATAAACACAACACAACTAGCGTCTTGCAATGAAAACACAATAGTGCACAATAATTTGTATGTGATGAAAGACCATAAAGGATGCAACAAAACAATAAAGCGAAGTGTTTGAAATATCCACAAATCTATTTATATTTCTTCATAAATTGATATAATACATCACAATCAAGCTCAAAGGCACATATCTTGCATTACAATGTCTAGCAGGAGGTTTGGAATCTCCACAAAATATCTTACAGATAATAAAGAAAGGGAGGGAAAGATACAAATTTTCCAACCCTTTAAAATGAGTCCCTCCTTACAAAATATAGGAAGAATGAGAGAAAAGAGGAGAGAAGGAATTCAAAATCCTTCTTCAACCACAAAAAAATACATTAAAATTACATGCAAAAATGATGGTTTCCACTATAAAATCCATGACTCTAGGTACTCTACCTTGTTAGAGAAGAAAGGAAGCCCATACCTCTTTATGTGGTAGGTGATAAATCTAGAAATACCCTCTAAAATGATGGACTGTACTTCTTCATTTTTAAATACTTAGCCTCAGTAATATAAAGAATATAATTCATAGTTGTGTAGAGGACACTAAGATATTTTCAAAAAGTTTGATTTCCTGCAAATATGATAGTTCAATCAAAATTTATGGCCATCTGAAGATGAGGGTGCCATACTGTGATAAATGTGAGTAGTTGGATATATTTTTCAGGTTTTTGGCCTTTTCAGTCCATGTGTCCCAGCTTGTCTGGGAAATTTTTCTCCACCATCTCCACACTTCATTGGATGTAGCTATTTCAGCTTTTTGGGGCCCAAACATACTTTTATCCAAACTATCCCATGGACCACACGAGATAAAATCTTCCTCTTTCACCGCAATGAATTGACTGTGACCAAATTGGATTTTTGTGCATTTCAGGTACGTTTTTCCCAAATGTCCCTCAGATCGTGCGGGAAAAAATCTTCCACTTTTGTTGCAATTAATTGGCTGCGACCAAATCGACTTTTCGGGAATTTCCGGTACTTTTGTTCCAATTGTCCCTCACACCGCGTAGGAAAAAATCTTCTACCTTTTCCGTACTTAAAGTGGTTGTGACCAAATCGGATTTTTGGGAATTTTGGGTACTATTGTCCCAACTGTCCCTTAGATCGTGTGGGACAATATCTTCCTCTTTTCTTTGAATTTCTCACTGATTTTTCTAAGTATTTCCTCTTTCTTCTCTACAACACCCCATTTGATCAACATGTTGTCTCTATTCTGGTCTGGAGCACATTTTCTAGCCTTCCTGATTATCAATTTCACTGGGAGAGGGAAATTAGATAATACCACCTATGCATAGAATCATTCATTAGATGTATCCAATAATTTGTTTTAGTTTTTCATAAAAATCCACCTATATGTATAATCCTATCGATAATTAGGAGATGATAAATCAAGTGAAATATTTTCTTGAATAATATTTGATTGGATAGTCTCTCAAGCCATGCGAAAATACCTATATTATTATCCCCAAACAAAGATAGTCAATAGAGAATATGCTTGATTTAAAATCCATCATCAAGATTACGATCAAGTATAGATTAACATTTACACTTATGTGTGATTATATGAATATTATAAGTTTATAAAAGCACTTCAAATATATTTATGCCAAGATTAAATATTACTATATCAAAATTTAAGAAATTGATGAGTGGAAGACTACTCTCAAAATGTAAGACGGATTGTATGAGTAGTAAAGAATTTTATTTAGTCCAACTAATGTACCAATAACATTCATTGACTCATGATCGAGCTTGTAATCCTTTCCTAGGAATATTTATCTATTTTTCCCTAAATGACATACCATGTTTTATTAAAATGAATAAAGAACATGTGGTAATTTTGTAGATATTTTTTTCATTTGTGCAAAGATGACCTTGTAGTAATTTTGAAGAAATTAATTTTAATGAAAGTAAAAATGAAATATTTATTATTTTTGATATCTCAAGTAGTATTGAAGATGGATCCTGAAAAGGTGTGATATATTTTTTAATGTATATGACTCAAGCTCTTGTAACATAAGCACAAATTTATTACACTTTAGAAATATTGCATAGAATTTTTATGATATGTTTCAGTGATATTTTTGCACAAATCATAGATACAATTAGTGGAGGTAGCAAAAAAAAATTTGGTTCATAGATACATAATATTGACTTAAAAATTCATAAGTGGTCATAATGAAACTAGTGTTATCCTCTTTTAATTTAATAGTGATTTAAGGTCGTTTGTGATGCTATTGAGTATCTATTTGATTTATAAATAATATATAGGGAATATCCATCATATATTTTAGTTATAAACTGAACTACCAAAGAAAATTAATATTTCTTATGATTAAGAGTAAACTATTCCATAAATAATTTGAGGCAGTACTTATTTCCGAAAGATTTTTTTGCAAAAAAACCATCAAGTACTACATTTGATAAACATTAAAAGTAAGATGAATCAAATACATATGGAATTTGTTGAATCTCATATATTTACTAATTTTTACTAATAAAATAAGTGGGAAGTCAATAAATATGGATATGCGTTGAATACAAGATATGTATTATTAACTAAGATGAAACTAGAATTGCTAAGGTTTTATCGAATGAAGTAATGTTACACATAAGATGAATATCTTATGGATAAATTAATATTGTATATAAAATCTATGAACATAAATTACATGCCCAAGATTATTTTATACAAAAATTATTTCTTTTAAAGGAATGCAATTATCTATACTAGGAGCTTTAATGGAAGAGAACACGATTTAGGAGAAACATTACATATGATTATTTTATTATTTTGAGATAGATTAATAAAATTGTGCAAGTAAGAGAGAGATGATTGGTTTTGGATATATGAAAATTTTCCCATACATGTGTTAATATAAATATCATGTCAATTAGGAAAATGAGGGATTAACATTGTAAGATTATATCAAAAATATCAGCACCTAAAAAACCTTAAAAGAATCAAGTATGGATTTTGTATTAATATGTTTTGATTCTATATTTTTATATAACTGATATTGACTCAAAATGGATTATTTTCTTATTTTTCGGTCAAATCGTATAAGCGTTTCCCACTTGTTCACCAAAAATATTTTAAAATCTGACTAGTAAATAAATATCTAAAAATACTATAAAAACTTTTTAAAAATAGGTAAATTATGATTTCCCGCACCTCGGTATTTATAGACTCTTAAAAAATACGTTATTGGTCATTTAATATGTGTTTGGTCATGTTTTGGTTGTTCGAACATATTTTGCTGAAAGTACAAAAATTACAAAAATTAGGACACAATTATATGCTTTGACACTTGTAAGAAGACCAATTATGTGAGATATAACTAATTTATTTTTCAAGGAAGTTTTGAGGCTACATGGATGTCTCAGATAGAATTTCATTTTAAATTTATATTAAATTTTTGGGTCATGTTTATTCTACATTATATAATAGGTGAAGTCAAAGTTACAATTTACTTTTTGATCACCCATGAAGGAATGGCTAGGTAGATTTTTTCAATAAAATCCTTGAAAATTTATTTTATTACATTTTTTTGAGAAAACTGATAGTTCAAAATCACATCACCCCCAAATGAGTTATAAGGTCTACTTTTTAAAGGCATGGTCATTTGGTGTGATTTTCATAACATTGGATCATTCCCAAGCCGTGGGACTTGCAAAAACGGAATGA
This sequence comes from Taxus wallichiana var. yunnanensis, assembly GCA_018340775.1. Classification (NCBI taxonomy): domain Eukaryota; kingdom Viridiplantae; phylum Streptophyta; class Pinopsida; order Cupressales; family Taxaceae; genus Taxus; species Taxus wallichiana. The sequence continues at coordinate 742,623,827 of CM031243.1, forward strand.
TCCTCCGAGAAGGATGGTTCCTCTTCCTAATCTACTTGCCACAAGCTATTCCAACGCATGCATGCTAATCTAATCCTAATCTAACTTCCAAGGAGACAAGGAGAGAAAGAAAACAAGAAAAAATAGATCCTACACTAAAACGGTGATACACCAGAGAAGGAAAGTGTTGATCATCTACCAAAACTGCCATGGAACAAGGAGAGGTGAGCAATGGAAAGGATGGACAAGTGCATCACAGACTAGAGATGGATTTCACATAGAAAATGTTCCAAAATCCATGAACACAGCTCCCAAATCTGCAAATAAACATTCAAAACATACACAGATACCCTACAAATGAAGAGAGGCAAGAAGATGCAATAAAAATGAGCAAAGGATGGACAAATGCATCACAAAAACATGTTTTATTACTTCATACATTTGCACAGAACATCATTCACGAGGAAGAGGTAAAAATGCTATTTATAGAGTGTGGGAAGAGGTTTGAACTCCATTTCAACCCTGGTGAAGAAAAGAAGGGAGAGGCAGAGAAGAAAAATGAACAACCCTTGAAAAATGTGCCTCTGTTTACATTTTATAGAAGAAATGTGAGAAGAGAGGAAAAAACATGGGATTTGTTCCAACCACCTTTAAAAATGCATTTTAATTCTTCATCTGTTGATGGGCTCGATGCAAAATCTCATATTTCCATGTATCTACTTCGCAGACCAAAGAAAATGACCCATACTTCATTAAATCTGGTAGTTGAAACTGGTTTTTTTTATCTTATTATGCCAAAACATGTTTTGAAATTTTCTCCCACAAATATCTACCAAAATACAAAATTGAAGACTCCATGATGAAGAGAATCTCTAGATATTTCCATTGGTACCAAGATTGTCAAAAATGGAGCTCTAGATCAAAAGATATGGCCTTCTACATTTTTTCCTTACGTTTCCCGCAAAACTTGGCTTTGGGTGAATTTTGAACTTTTTCCCCGCAAATACGCTGATGATGTGGAATCCATTGGGGTTGGTGGAGGCATGGGCTTCCTTTTTTCCATTTTACATTTTTGACAAAAAGTCAAAAAATCTAATTTACCTCCGAAGTCCCACATCCCCACATTAGCTTTTTGATGGGGCCGCAAGTTGCATTTTGATTTTATGCCTTTTGGAAGAAAAGGAATTTTTCACTTTTTCCTCCGATGCCCCGCTGGTCCGAGTTGCTTTGGTAAAAAACTCTCCCAAGCTCCACAAGTCCACCTTGGGAAAATGGTCCCTTCTAACTCCACCGAGCAATAACTCAAAAAATACAAGGAGTTAGAAAGATTTCTTTACCTTTATGGAAAGGGCAAGAAATTATTTAGCTGATGGATCATTTTCTAGAAACCTTTGAATGCTTTAAATGTCTAAAATCTGGAATGAATCACAAAAGGTAGTAAGTTAACCCAAAAATAAGGGGAACTTATTTTGGTTAACAACTTTAGCGACTCATAGGGGTCATCTACCTGCTAGATGAATGATCAGTGGCCTTTTTTTCATCCATTGGGCATGGAGTCAAGCCTTATAACGAATTTTCTTATCTAACTCTGAAAAAATGACCTTTGAATCACTTGGAAACCCGTTGAAACTTGAAGTTGAACTTCACCAAAAGCCAACTGAATGCACTGTGCAAGAGCAATACAACAACACCAAAAACTATGTACAAACTAAAATTATACATGCTCCAAATGGAACATGAAGAGTGTGAAAAATAACTTCTTATGCTGAAAAAAACCTTCCTACACTACTCTAACCAAGAGCAAAGGGAGCTCAAACAAATCCTAGAACCGGCAGGAGAAATAGCTTCCTTCCTAAAAATGGTAGCCATGCAACTGATTTGGCATTGAACATGGCTGGTTAGATGAGTGAAAAACTAAATACAAGTTGATCTTCCACCCAAATCACCAAAGTATCAACTGAATACAAAACCAATACCTCTTTTAGTTGCTTTGCATTTGGATTGAAGAGGTATGGCAGCTGATCCTTGGTGCGTTATAGCTCATCCTCATGCCTTGAAATGGGCATGACTAGATTTGGCAACTCCTTTGGCTCCAATGGAGCCAAATACTTGATTGGGCAAGGTATAATTTGTTTGATATGCCCATTGATCTAATTTTCCACTCCAAAAATGGAGTCTTCTTGTAGACCTCTTTGGGTGAATGGCATGGAAGAAATGGTGGAACTCTTATGTTGTTTCTCTTCTTCCTCCCGTGAACAGATGGAAGGTTTAAGTCCGACAAAATAGATTCCAAAAGGCTTCTATAAAGCGTAGACTACAAAATGAGTTCTCTCCTTCATGATAACAGTTCACATATTTGAAGGGTGAATGATATTTTTTTTAGAGCCTTCTTGAGTCTGTCAAATAGATTTAAGACATAGATTCACGCGACGAGCCATTTCTTCTATTTATACTCACACAGTTTTATGGTCGAGCCAATATTTTTCCGGGGCATGAAATATGGATAACATAAACATCTACTTGGAATTATATTCTTACACTAATATATTTTGAATATAATAACACTCTTGTGTGCGTGGTTTTGTTTAACTAAGTTAATGAAATTAAAACTAACACCTAGTACTCTTAATTAACAAATCTAAAGAAAAATATAAACACCATCATGTTAAGAGATAAGCAAAGTTAAATAACAACATTATCATAAAATTTGAAATGAAATCAAACTAACATGTTAATTATCAAAACTTCTACTCTTTAGACTACCAAAACAACTAAATTGAACCTAGGTAGATTCATGGCAATCAAAGTTGATTGTTTGATTTCAAGATTAGAATGGAATCATCAAAAGCATAGGACCATGGAAATCTCATGGCTACAAAACCAATTTGATTATTTCCATATGACCCAAAGACTTAAGTGGATGAAATGCAAGAATGAGGCTTAGCTCTTCTAATGGTGAAATGCTTAAGGATGACAAAAGGCTTATAGTGTATGTACTATATGCTTTCTTTTGTTTCTCAAGAATTAGGTGTAAGTGTAAAGGTAGGAGGAGGGTTCTTTATATATCCCAATGGATAAAGGGATCTCTACATCCCTTTGCATGTGGGATAATAGAGATGTTGAGTTAGTTATGGATAAGGGGGTTTAGAAAGGGTTGAGTTAACTTTAGGAGAGTTTAGCTTGTCCTTTAGTGACTCATGTGGATAAAGGGGGTTTATTAATTGATCAAGATGATTAATTAATAGATGTGCAAGCTTATAAAATCTTTTTAGAGGAATATTAGCATGATTTAGACTATAGAAGGGAATTAAATCAACTAAATAATGATTTATTGATTTAATGAAAGGGGAAGATAATTAATTAATAATAATTAATTAGTTTAGATAGAAGGAAGGATTAATTAACGGAAGGTCGTTAATTAGGTATTTGTTGAATAGAAGACTTAATTAATTACTTATTGTAATTAATTAACGATGATAGAAGAGAAGATGAGCATTATTGATGATATGTCACCAATTTGTGGGAAAGGGGATAATTAGCACAATTTAAGTATTTAAATTGTTCAAGCTAAATTATAGGTGTCTACATTTTCCCCTCTTTGGGTGGCGTAAGTGACGCCACTTCAAAGATAGTAGATGGATAAAATTTTGAAGGGGTAGAAGAAAAATTAGTAGAAGTGAGAGATGCCCCCTCGAGTGTCGATGGGGTGATGAAGGAAGATGATCGACGATCGAAAAAGGTGAGAAATGGATGGAAGAAAGGAGAGGAGAAGGATGCCCTAGGTGAAGCGAAGAATAGTGTCGATAGGAGGGTGATGTAGAAGAAATGAAGACGGAAGAAAGAAAAAGAACAAGATTTCATCCAATGTATTGAAACAACTTTAGTGCTCATCATATTGCCAAAAGATCTACGTCATCGACCTTATAAAAATATAATCATACGAAAAAAGTAGGATGGCATGAAAATCCATACTACAAACAATTTCCATTTCTAAAAACACCAACCCCATGCAACATACAAAATGCAATGCAATATGAGAAGGAAACAAGCTCATTTAATAGGGAAAACAAGTACAAATGCACATATCCAACCCAACAATGGTCAAGATGGTTGTACAAATGTTTTGTTATCAAGTGAAGAGGTCCACATGTTCGTGATTGATGAAAAAAGGGTTAAAAATGATGCCCGAGAAAGGATACATGCAAGGGGAAATGATGATGGACACTGGGTCCAAGGAGAAAGCTTTGTGCACAACGAAACAACACCAGCAATGAGATGTGCCCTAGAGTACAGATGAAGCAAGTAAACTAGCTTTGTGAATGGTTGTGAATCCGCGATCCACAAGTCATGTTGATCGGTGAAGATGTGAAACAAACCAGTAGGATACAAAAAGAATACCATGCGCAAGACACAAGTTTCAGCCATAATAAGCGGGTTACCTATTTTTGCAGGTTTTCTAATTTTTAGGATTTTGTGGAGAATTTTGCCTTGTTTTTGATTTTGAAGTGATATATATATATATATATATATATATATATTTTTTTTGTTTCTAAAATGTGGTGGAAAGTGGATGCGTAGAAGAAAATAGAAGAAATAGAATGAAGTGCCTAGATGCAAAAGAAAATGCCCTAGGGGGAAGAAAGAAGAAACAAGTGACAAATAATGTCCCCATATAGTGGAAAAATTAATAAAATAATTATTTAAAAAAAAAATTATTCGATAGAGTGTGGATAAGAAGAAAAATCACCTAGGAGCAATAAAAATTGTCCTAGTGAGAAGAAAGGGGTACTAGATGGCAAAAAAAAATGCCCCAACATGATGAAAAATGAAAGAAAAATAATTATTTAATTAAAATAATTATTTAATGGTGAATAGAAGAGAAAATGGCGGTCAAAACAAGCCTCCAGGCATCACGGCCGGTGAAAAAAATGGCTTGATATACCCCACCTAGGGGGTAAATCACCGCGACCAATTCATTTGTTACCGACCACTACCAAGTTTTTACCGCGAGACTCTAATAATGACGAGGACGATGGTGAGAGCACGAGACCATTTGAGACGAGAGACACACATTTTGGGGTACGACGACACACACACATGATGATGGCATCTTTGTGAGTAACCTAACCCTCTTCATTAATTTTGTAATTAATGCTCAATTAATGTAGGTAGGAAACTAGGGAAAGGTTGTGCATGGCATGTGCATGCATGGGGGCAGCAGTGCCCTAATGGTGGCGCAGCACCCTTGAGCATATGCATGCACGCATAGTAGCACCAAAAATATATACGCACATGCATATACCCCACATGATGATAACACACACACACACACATGTGCACACACACACACACACAACATGATGGTAGCACACACACACACATATAGGGGCACACATGTATGCACGCATGCGCAGTACTGAAGGATGGCACAAGCATCCATAGGTGGATGCACACATGCATGCATGCACCAAAAAGGGGCACACATGCCATGGGGTGCACACACCCCAAAGGGTGCACACGACACTGAGTAGATGATGAGAGAGAGATAGAAAAAATGCCAAAAATGATGACATTTAGAAGAAAATTAGGATTTTTGGGTTAACCCTAAAAATGATAGGTAGAACTTAGAAGAAATGTTAGTAGCTAAAAATGGAATGATTTTGTAGAGATGGTTTCCCATGCTACTATGCGTGAGTGAAATTCATTCACACATAACGAGCTAGAGGGGAGGGAGCATGCGTAGACAAGATCGGCATGTGGTGGCAGATACTTTTAGAGGTGGTGGGCCTAGGCCCCATATCCTGATGCCTTCCATCACATTAGATCATGGTCTACTGACCACATTGATTGAGTGGTGGCACAACAAGAGCCAATGCTTTAGGCTCCCTACCGAGAGATGACAGTTACTCTGGAGGACGTATGGTGGATTCTCCATGTACCTATCATAGGCTCACTGATCGAGTACACAAGTGACCTTGGGCAGATCAGGGTGGCAGTCAGTGACTTGTTTGACCATGATGAGATACCTCATGATGGCATGATAGTTTCATTACATGAGTGCATAGCTGATCCGACATTGCACTAGGGGGCCGTTATATGTGATGTCACTTATCAGTGGGTTTTTTCTCACTGATAAGACCAGGACATCCTTCCCTATGGGTCTGATGACATTGGTTCATGGGATTTTTAGTGGTGAGCATTATTGTTGGGGCTAGTGCATACTAGCACATCTATACTGGGACTTGCACTCTGATTACATACCACCATCAGAAGATGGTGGGGCCTACCTCTTTACTACAGATTTGGTCTTGGGACCACATAGCTATCGGGCACCCTATAGGTGCATTACATGTCCGAGTCCCGGAGGAGCCATCATACATGGCTTGGGTTTCTATAGGTGATGACATACGAGGGCACCTAGGGCTTATATCATTATCGATGAGAGTTTGATGAGCTGCTAGATAGAGACATTATATGGAGGCCTTACAGCACACATATATAATGGCTAGAGGATGGAGCAGAGCTTAGTGTTTGTGTGGTGGAGCACTTCCTTCTAGGTAGCCATAGTTACATCATAGAGTTATACAGAGTAGACCGATGTCAACGATAGCTAGGTAGGGTGCAGGGGGTTCCACAACCAGATTTGTGGTATGCCCACCGAGACTCCAGAGAGGTAGACCATGGGGCCATGCATATAGGTGGCCCGAGCTAGGGCTAGCTTTTTATAGGTGGTACCACAAGCATGGGACCCATCCCAACAGATTAGAGATCCAGGTACCACTTCGATTACATGGATTAGTATGCCATGATTTTACCTTAGTGTTTGACTATTCCAGATGAGGCATGGGCAATAGCACTCGACCACCACTGAGAGCTTCCTTATAGTGGTGACGAGAGGGAGGATGTAGCAAGCCTCATGACCCAGATGATCCATTTGATGGGCTACCACATGACGGGTAGGGTGCAAATATAGTGTGTAGGGACCGAGGCAAGGCAAGGGACTAATACAGCACCTACACATAGTTCCCAGCTTAGATTACGAGAGTAGGGACATGCCTCTAGACCGGTACAGGGGCAGGCAGAGGGACAAGCCCCCTGTGGTGTAGCCAATGCATAGATAGCCACCTTACAATAGAGCAGCTAGCTACATAATAGGCTATACAGAGAGAGACCAGGCCCAAGCTCAAGACTTTTCTGGAGTGATAAAGAGAGGATCAGGCTCGGGCCCAGTGCCCAGCTAGCTAGGGAGGTGATGGTGCCATCCATTTCTAGTAGATATGGTACAGATGGCAACATAGATGGCTCATGTGATGAGCCTATATCAGTAGACACAGCTCAACTACAACCTGTGATACTAGAGAGAGATAGGCTGAGAGAGAGTGAGTCATGGGTCAGCCGAGCTTTCCCAGTATCAACAGAGAGATAACATCCTTCCGATGCACAGATGGCACAATGGGTGACAACCCGACTCACAGAGATCTAGCTACAACAGAGAGGGTAGAGCATCTTATTATAGATCATTATATTATGAGGCAGTTCCAAGCCGTGGGTGGGCACCTTCTTATAGCCAGCAGTCGAGTAGAGGGACGAGGTCAGAGAGGCCTCAGCCTCAGTGGAGCAGCCATGGGGGCAGCCTGTAGGATCGAGTGGTGCTCATGCTATGCCTCCACCACGGACAGACCAGCCAGCCCATCTGAGGGCTCGAGTCACCCCTGATCCATATTGTATTGATACATGTGCCTCTTGATGAAGGCTATGAGCATCTTGTGCTTGATGTACAACATTCTTTATGTATATAGTATTTTGACATATGCCTCTGATGAAGGTAGTTGTATTCTTTGATCGATGTATATCATCCTTTTTGTATGCCTCAGATGAAGGCATTTTTGATGTATAGTAGTGATGTATATCTATTTTTGATACAGATATACCACACACATGTATATGTATATATGGACATTTTTGACATGACACATGTGTTATGAGATGATGGATATTGTTTGTTATTTTTGATTGAGTACATGGATATATGGATGTGTTATGATGTTAGCTGATTTGATTTCACATGTATATGTATCCTGATTTTTGATGTATCGCATGCACTTTGATTTTTAGATGATAGATCTATAGAGTATATCAAATGTATTTTCTCATGTGATGTGCTAGATTTAGTGGATGGGATGATATGATGATATGGGTGTGGGGGGGATAGATTTTGATATTTGTGATCCCTCTTGCCCCCATTTGATGATACGATATGTGATGATTAGCTTAGCATTCATGTATGATGTATACTTAGCTTTTTCTTGATATATGATGTATAGATGATGTTAGATGTGATGATATTGATGGAAATATGATGATGTGATAACAAAATGATGCACATGCAACAGGAAAACACAATCAAATGCTAACAAAGAACATAATGAACCAATACAACAATGTACCATGATTCACCAACATGCAAAAACACACTTCAATATGCACAAGCAAGAATAAATCTGATCTAAACAAGAAAAGATGAATCCTAACAAAGTATGTCTAAGCAAACAAACTATACAAATGTACAAACATGAAGCAACTATACAAGCAATCAAGCAAAAATAAAGAAACAAGATAACAAAGTAAACTAAAGTGAATGTTTTTGTAAGATTGTTTTGTGAAACAATTTTTATTGTTTTGATTTTTGTGAAAGAGTTTTTTTGTGAAACAATTTTCTATTGTTTTGATTTTTGTGAAACAATTTTCTATTGTTTTGATTTTTGTGAAACAATTTTCTATTGTTTTGATTTTTGTGAAACAATTTTCTATTGTTTTGATTTTTGTGAAACAATTTTCTATTGTTTTGATTTTTAAAAATTTTCATTTTTTTGTTTTTTAACATTTTTTGAATGTGTTTTTCTAACAGTTTTCCAGAGCTATGCATACAGTAACCAAGAAAGCGTGGATGCCCCTAATGTTAGATGGGGAATATACAAGGGAAAATGCCACACTTATAAACAAGAAGGTGAAGTCACAGAAGTGCCCCCAACATGAGATGGGGAATAGAAAAGACCATGCCTTCACAGACTAACAATAGGAGAAAAAATCTGATCAAGGCTTGACAAGATTAGGCTCACAGGAATCTCGAGAGGCAGATGCGGAACTAGCCCTAGGCTAAGTAAAAGTACCCTCCATATGCAAGATGCTTGTGAACAACGAATCCTCCCAAGGCACCGAAACCGGTTTTCACCCAAGGACCTATCCAAAGTGCCACAATTGTGGTTTTCACTTATGGATGACCTATTTTCTCTTTTTTTTTTCTCTTATTTTAATTTTTTTTTGTATTTTGATTATTTTTACCTTATTTTTTATTTTCTTTCTAATTTTCACACCATGTTTAAGCATAGAACCGCTTAAGGTGCATGGCATTCATGGGCTCATGGAGCTCATCACCATTGGGGTGGGCAAGTTTGTATGCTCTGTGCCATACTTGGCCATGATAACATAAGGTCCTAACCAATGTGGTTCAAACTTTCCTTTCTTCTCTCATTCTACCCTTGTGTTGAACTAATTTTCCTTCATGACCAAATCACCAACCTCAAACTGATGAGGTATGATTCTTTTTTGTAATTTCTGAGAAACTCTTTTGATACACTTTAAGGTGATTTAGGGCACGGATGCACTTCTCATCCAGGAGTTCTAACTCTACCAGTCTAGCCACTCGGTAATCTTCATCCTTATCCAGATAATCCCTAAGAGAGATTCTTAGGGAAGGAAGCTCAATTTCTAACAGGATGATAGATTCCATTCCAAATACTAGGGAATATGGTGTCACACCCAGTAGGGGTATGAATAGAGGTCCTATAAGCCCAAAGAGCTGGGTGGATTTGCAAATGCCAATTACGACCTGTCTTACTTACCATCTTCTCCATGATTCAACCAAAGTCTTATTAGTGGCCTCGGCCTGTCCATTGCCTTGGGGATAATATGGTGTAGACCATTTTAACCTTATTTGAAACCGATGATAGAGATCCTTTATGGTTTTATTCTTGAATGATTTTCCATTATCAAAAAATGGCTGCAGAATGCCATACCGAAAATAAGATGATTCATGATGAACTTGGAAATCTGAGCACCCATTACATAGGTCAAAGGGACAACTTCCACCCACTTGGTAAAGTATTCAGTAGTTGTAATGATGTGGGTGTGGCCATCAGATGAAGTAGGGGTAAGCTTCCCTATTAAATCAAGTCCCCATTTAGAAAATGGCCATGGGGTGGTGATGGGTTGCAAATGGTTATGATGGAGCATGGATGAAATTTCCATACTTCTGACAAAGTACACACTTCCTTACATAGTTGCAACAATCGATTTCCATGGTAGGCCAATAGTAGCCCACTCTCAACAATTTTTTTTGGCTAGAACCATTCCATTAGTATGGGCCCCACACACCCCTTCATGCACCTCTTTAATCACTTGACCGACTCTATCATATCATATCGAGACAACGTAATAGATTCCCATCATAGCCACGATGATAGAGCATACCTCCTAAAAGGGTATAATGGGCTATCTGGAATTAGGATTTGTTTCTCGAATGGGAGATGTCGGGAGGGAATGTGTTGTCTTTAAGGTAGGTGAAGATGGGCTCATACCATGGGGAATTGGGACCAACAACATCACAAGCCGATAATATTTTGGCATGTCGTATATGCAGGCTGGCATAGATTTTCCACAAAGAATGGCATATCATTACTTTCTAGTGGAATGCGGAGCATAGAACCCATGGTTTCCATAGCATCTATAGATCTATTTTGTGCTCTTGGAATCTGTTCAAATGTGATGCACACAAAATACTCTTTCAGAGTTTCTACCAACTTCTTAAAGGGATGAGTTTCTCATCCTTAACTTTGTACTCATCATTGACTTTCTTGATGATTAACTGAGAGTCACCAACAATCTTAACATGATGAATGTCCCATTTGATGGTGAGCTTCATCCCAACAATGAGTGCCTCATACTCTATGATATTGTTTGTGCAAGGAAAACCAAGGTGAAAATCCTGAGGTATGGGGTCACCAGAAGGAGTAATGAGGACCACACCTACCCCTAAACCATGAAAAGTAAAAGATCCATCAAAGTGTACTACCACATGACAAATTCTTCAATGTATAGTAATGAGGCATCTGAGCAGATCCAGATTCACAGGTTCGTTCCTTGTAAAGGTGCTTCTACTAATTGATCAGCAAGTACCTGTCCCTTGACCAAATTTTGGTGCACAAATTTGATGTCAAATTCACTCAATAGAATGATCCAATTAGCCATTCTACCGGTGAGGGCTGGGTTTAGACAACAAGTATTTGAGCGGGTCAACTTTTGATATAAGCTTGGTTTTGGTATTCAATAGATAATGACAAAGTTTTTGAAAGGTAAAAACTACATCCAAACAAGATTTTTCAATTTGGGGATAGTTGAGCTCATAAGAGATGAGAGTGTGACTGAGGTAGTATACCACTTTTTCTTTGTGACCAAGGTCATATTGGGCGAGCAACGCACCAATAGAAAATTGAGTAGTAGAGATATAAAGTAGGAGTGGCTCACCAGGAGTTGGAGGCATGAGGACAGGAGGATTGGCCAAGTATTTCTTAAGTAAGGTGAAGGCATGTTGTTTCTGGTCCCCAGATAAAGGCAACATCCTTTTTAAGTAGGTGAGTGAACGAATGACACTTATCGGCAAGCTAGGAGATGAAGTGGTGAATAGCCTATATTTTTCCCTACAAGTACGTAGTTGCTTAATGTTTTTAGGAGGAGGCATCTCAGTAATAATAGAGACACTTTAGCAAGGTCTACCTCAATTCCCCTTCTTGATACAATGAAACCAAGTAATTTTCCTGATAGCACACCAAACACACATTTCTTTGGGTTCAGACGACCTTGTACTCTCAGGCATTCAAAGATATGCCACAAAAAATAGTAGGGTGGTCCTCCCTCATCTTAGATTTCCCAAGGATATCATCCACATAGTCTTCCATGATATCATGGATCATATCATGGAAAATTACCATCATTTCCCTTTGATAGGTAGCTCCTTGCATTTTTAAGACCAAATGACATTACCTGATAAGAAGGTACCCCAAGGAGTTGTAAAATCATCTTGTGTTGATCTTCATCAGCTATCTTGATTTGATTGTAACCTAAAAATCCATCCATAAGAGATAGCATTTCATATCCTATTGTTGAATCCACAATCATATCAATATTTGGTAATGGAAAATCATCCTTAGGGCATGCCTTATTTATGTCTCTAAAATCTGTGTAGATTCTGATCCCAATAGGATTTTTCTAGATAGGAACGATATTGATATCCATTCAGAGTAATCAATGGGTCAATGAATCCTTCCACAAGAAATCTTTCTAATTCTTCCTTAACTAGGAGAGCCACCCTCGGGTGCATCTTTCTGAGCTTTTTCTTAATAGGCTTAGCATCTGCATGTACAACTAAGTTGTGCATGACCAAAGTTGGATCCAAGCCTAGCATATCCTTATAGGACCATGCAAACACATCTATAAATTCCCATAGTAGCATGGTGAATGTTTTTGTTCCCATGCTTTGAGAGTGAAGCTCCCAACTTGACTATTTTTGGGTCATCTTCTATGCCAATGTTTACATCAATAGTCTCTTCTACCAATAACTTTGAAAATCCTCCATACACATAGGATCGGGAGGAAGGTTGAGATCTTCATCCAAGGATGTCTCCATGATATTTTCATCCTTGGCATGGTCACTTTTATTGTCCTTTGATTTTTGTACTTGTTTTTTCTGCAAAGTGCCTCAAAGAGGTTTTCACTATGTGACTTGGACTTTGAATTTTTCCAAGGCTTTTCATTGGAACTTTTTCCCTCACTTTTTCTTAAATTTTTTTACTGACCACGAAGCTCAACTTCCTCTCCAAAGTAGGCGCAGGTATCTAAGTCAATATAAAATCCCTTTTGTGATCTCCAATGGGGATTGTATCCCAAATGCCCATGAATTCTGCAATAGCTTCATCATTTTCAAATAGATCTAGTGACATATGATGTTGTTGGTCCCATTCAACAAGGAAAGGGTAAACAAGGTCAAGTGTAGGTTCCATAGGGGTTATGGTGAGGACAACGGTATTCATGAATAGGTTCATGGAGGCAAGATCCTCATATTGGCTACAATGGGAATCTATATCACTGTCTAAATAGTCAGAGCTATCTTCACGTTCAGAGAGGTAGTAGATCTTGATCATTGGGATGTGCCCCATAAGGGTGAATTCCAATGTCATACCTTTCTATTTTAAAATGTGGGAGAGGCACTGGTTCTCACTTGTCCTTGCTCATTCCTTCCACATCCTAGACCTTTGTAGCCCATGGAGTACATCATTCACTAGATTTCTCATACTCAGGGTTTGGTAGCAAGTTGGTTGAGTATCTTCTAGGACCCAAGTCATAGGTGGATCCAACAATTTCTCTTCACCAAAAAGCCTCTAGGTAAAAATGACCCAATAGTTTTCTCATCTCTAGGTCATCTGAAATGATAGTTGGGTCGACCTCTAGTTTTAGGTGACAATGAGAGGTCTAAAACTAAAAGGGCTTGTTGCACATTATATTCTCCACAACCATATTCTAGAACCTTCATCTCCCATGAATCAAAAGGAGAAGTTGATGTAGAGGCACCATGGGCACAAGAACTGAGAGAATCTAATCTACTCAGACTCCATGGCTTTAGATTGAAGAGGAACAACTATATCATAGAGAGGGACACATATAGGTACCCTTACGTGCAAAACTATTGAGAGCTCTATAGTGAGTGAAGGGCTCTAAATCTCCTTGTATCATGACAGTGTGTCCCTCATGCTTCAGTTTAATGCATTGATGGAACGTTGATGGCACACTTGCATGGCATGAATCCATGGTCGGCCTAGAAGCATATTGTATGGGAGTTCTAAGTCCAGGACATGAAACTTTGTGTGATGACAAGTGGGACCAACTTCCATGGGTAATGTGATTGTGCTAGCTGACTCTCTTTCCACATTTTCATAAGTGGTTATGGTAATGATGTTTGACTCGAGGTCTTCTTTGGTATGTCCCAGTTGCTTAACTAATTTCAACATGTATATATTCAATCCTGATCCATTGTCCACAAGCACCCATTTGATCTTTCGGTGGGTAAAAATACCTCAATATACAAGGAGATTATGCATTGGATTTTTAGTAGGGATTTCCCTATGATTAAAGGAAATGTGCTCAGTTGGTACAATGTTTTCTACCATGGCCTAAAGATGTGTAGGATCTACTTCTAGTGGCACTCCTGACCCCTAAAGAGTTTGGTACAAAATGTCTTTATGTACATTTGATATCTTAAGAAGATCCAAGATCAAAATCTTGGTAGATGTCTTCTCAAGTTGTTTCTAAGAGGTTGTACCTACCATTTTGTGGGGTTGATGGAGAGGGTTCAGAATCATGAGGTGGGCATGCCTTGTTACCACAGCGCAATCCTTTCCCTTGATTCGAATGGTGTTCACATGGTCACTAGGAGAGTGAATACATCTAATGAGTGAATCATAATGATTATTGTCTTTCTTGGTATATAGGTAATTTGTTGCTTTATAACTCTGGATGACTCTCCTCGATCCGGATTTGACTCCTCTGACTTACCATGTTTGGGGAATGGTTCTTTGTATATCCCCATCTTTTCATTGGGCATCTGAGTTTTTTCCAGGTTGTCCACTTCTATCTCCCCATTGTTGATGAGGTCTTGGATGTAGTGACGAAGTCATAGACATTTTTCTATTTTTGTGTCCCTTGACACGATGTAATTCACAATAGTCATGCTCTTTGTACCATGATGGTTTTGGAGCATTTTCATCAAAGGGTTGTGTCATGGGATAAGTCACCATGTGAGCTGCATCCAATTGTTTCAATATAACCAACAAAGGCTCATTGAGAGGAGTGAACATTCTCCATTTAGGTGGTGGTTGAATAGGTCCTTTGGTTAGTTTAAAAGGTTGACCAGTTTGAACCATTTGCACGTGTTTGGAATCTGTGATCCCATCTCCCACCACGTTCTTTTTTTTTTGTTGAATATTTTTGGCTTCTCCATAGGTTTAACACTTTGGTTATCCTTAGATTGTGACTTAAGAGTTCCTTTGGCAATAAGGGATTTCTCTATTTGAACACCTTTTTCAATGACCTCCTCAAAGTGTGAACACAATGCATTTGAAGGTGGAAAGTGATGTCTGATTTAGGTTGGGCACAAAGATACTTACCAACTATTTTTCAGGGAATGCACAAGGGAAGTGACTGGATATCCCTCTCCACCATTGTAGGAAGTCTGCGAATGTCTCGTTAGGATGTTGTTTGGTGCCACATAAGTCTTCCATGGTGATATCACTTTCTATATTGTATGAGAAGTGACGCACAAACCTCTCTTCCAGTTCTGGCCAGTAAAAATAGACCCCTAGGTAAATGAGTAAACCACTCCAAGGCTTGACCTCCTAGACTCTTGGGAAAGAGTCATATGAGGTAATTATCACTATAGGACACCTCTTGACATGCCATATAGAAATCCTTTACATGATCTCATGTGGGTCTCCCTTTCCTCTATATTTGTCAAATTTCGGCATGTCAAATTTTTTAGGGAAGGGTTGAAGTGTCATAGCTTTTTCAAATGGATGGGGACATAGTTCTTCATATTGATATTTTTTATGCTCCCCACATTTCTCTCTTGAAGGCTTATGAGTTTCACTTTCATAGATTGTACTTCTTGTGCGAGTAATTTTTCTTTAGTGGGGGAAGAAGGTATATACACTCGACTATGCTCTATATTGTCCCCTCCTTGGTTTTCCTATGAAGTTCACTATTTTTGACCTTAGGTTTTGTCTTTTGACATTCTTTTTGTTTCTTTTTGTACATGAGAGGTTAACAAGGCTAATTGTCAACTAAGGTTACTAATTTGTTGTTGAATAGTGACTTCTTCTTCCAAAGGTTCCTCTTCTTCTTCATATTGTGGAGGTTCTTCAACATTCTCATGTCCTAACCTAATTTTACGTGGCACTTTAATGAAAGGGTATTCTATGTCCCACTACATTATCATTTCCCAGCATTTAGAGGTAGAAGCATGTCCATGTGTTAAAATATCATCCATGTTGATAAGAGGTCACTCCTCATCATTAGCATTATTTGTAGGTGGGATTGTTTCATGTTCAGTGGGCATTTTGGCTCCCAATTCTACAACTCATGCCAACACCCTATCCTTGTTTCTAAAAATTAATTCATCTAATAAGGTGGGGTCAAGTCAAACTCCACATGTGGGGATTCCAATTCATCACCACTATGATCTATCATGTCTTCTATCTCTTTTTCTATGAAAATAAAGGCCCAAGATCATGACCAATAAAAGGGTTTGACCCTTGTTTGTTTGAGGCTTCCCAAGTTTGCACTTGTTGTGCTTCAATGTTTGCTTTTTTGAGCCCTAATCATGTTTTAGGAGCCATGATGTGCAATAGTTTCACCAAGGTATGTTGTAAATGTGTTCAAAAATTGTGATCACACCTAAGTGAAATGCAAAAAGAATGTCAAGAATATGAATGAGTATAAATGTTAAAGTACCAATGTGATAGAGTGATAAGTCAATAGTGACACAATGTTTGGTACCTAAGCCTATCAATCGAATGAAGTACTTCCTAGGTTTTTTCAAAAAGGTAGTTGGTGTCATAAGATAATTAACAAGATGTCCCTACTTATGTCAAGTTCAAGGAATGAACAAGATGTAAGTAATACAAGAAGAAGTTAATGTGACCTCCTAACAAGGTATACTAGAAGCAAGCTCAAATTCAATTAATACCTATATCCCAAAAAGTGCTAGTTAATTTTGAGTGACACAACAATGTCACCAAGATATGTTAACCAAAATTTGTGAGAAAGTAAGGTATTGATATCAAGATGATATTGATATAACACACACAAGTGGTAACACGTAGCACTTTTCAAAATTGAGGTAGTAATGGAATCAAACTAAAATCTTATAGTATAACTAAGAATTGTTAAAATGTGTATAGCGTAACCTTACAATACATATATTTAGGTCAAGTTTACAAGAAACAAGACGTAAATACCAAAATTGTAGTGATACGATATAAACAAGGTAACCTTTCCAAGGAAGTTCAAGATGATGAACCACACCTAACTATGATGACGATCCTGACATGGGTATCAAGATCACAAAGGCCACCAATGATATGAATACATCTCCACACACTTTAGACATTTAACTTACCCAACCGCAAACATGGATGGGCGTAAATGGACAAAAAAGTGGCAAAAACAATCAATTGATAACACAAAGGTAGTCACTCTTCTTTTGATCAACAAAGTGTCAAAAGAACGTGAGGGAAGTAGATCAAAATGGGGATGAAAAATGTTGGCTTTACTTTGGCAGAGTTTCACCTCGCCTTAAGGCAAGTGAAAAACTAAACAAAAGTAACACTTCCCATGTTTCATGATGAATGATGGCTCACAACTCAACACTATTTTGAAATGGTCAAAGTGGGCTCCTAGCCAAAGAATATCTTCCTAGGTGGTTCTCTCTTCCTAGGTGTTACAAAGTTGTCTTAAGCAAGCTCATTTACCCAAAAAGTCACAATGACTAATTTGGGAGTATCTCAGCTTTACTTTACCCCCTTCAAGCACAATAGGAAACTAGTGTGTCTACGTGTACCATCACTGGGGTCACCATATAGACAACCGGTAATGCTAACTCACAAGGAACAACTAGTCAAGTAGGTTGTGTGGAGCACTTCCCATTTCATCCACAAGGTTCCCTCTTGCGTGGACTACTTTGGGGTTCTGGTACCACCCCATTGTTTGGCTTAAGGTGTTATGCCAAAGGGGTTATGTTCCAGTTGAGTGGATAGGGATGTACCCTTTTCCAAACCTATGCAATACAATGTTTTGAATATGGTGTTATTTTTATCTTTTTAATTTTGATGTGGTTTTCTTGAACACCTTTTGGCAAACCTGTATGACAATTATATTAGTAGTTTGATTTTGTTTCGATTCCACCTTTCTTTGACAAGTGTGTGTTTTGGTCTGCACAATGGGTTAGTAATTTTCCATAAAGAGAATAAACATCATTTCTGATTCTCAAGATCATCCAAGGACACAAGAGAAGAGCATACGTGACATTTTTCTAAAATCCAAGAAGATATCAAATGGAAAAACACTTAATTCAAACACACCAAGTTAACTCATTCCAATTCAGATATTCTTAACAATTTCAAAGCATAAAAAGACTTAAGAATCATTTCTGATTCCCAAGATCACCCCAAAGGATGCGAGGGAAGAGCATACATGACCTTACTCTTATAAGAAAGCATGCAAAGTCTATCTAGTCTAGCAAAAGCATGTAAACATACCCTACAAAAATAGGCATTAATTAGATAAAACCTACAAAGAAGTTAGCACTTTAACACTTTAATTTTGAGAAAACTAAAAGACACATGTGCCTTGGTTTAGGGTGTGTGTGTGGGGTTAGGGTGTGATGTGTTTTTCAGACTCACAGTGCACCTGCCACCCGAGAGGTGTCTACACATCATCATTAGGCATGTACGCTAGGATAGATAAAAAGTAGTACCAAATTCTACAGAGTGTTCCTATGCCACCCGAGAGGTGCCTATGCTGCCAGGTTATGGCATGTGTGCAAGGAAGATAAAAAGTAGTACCAAATTAAATTCGACAGAGTGCCTATGCCACCCGAGAGGTGTGCACACCCGAGAGGTGCTGATAGGTTTTGTGTATGCACCAAATGATAAGTTTTTCGCTAGTGAAGGTACAAGAGATGAAAAGAGTGTCTACGCACTTGGTTTAGTGTGCCTACACCATGGTTAGGTGTTGTGCATCGGGGTTAGGTTATGTGCACCGGGGTTTCCAAACAAAGATACAAAACTCCAACAATGTGCTTACCACCTAAGAGGTTCCTGTGCTAGGATTAGTGTGCCTATGCTATGGTTAGTGCACCTGCGCCCCCTCCTGCAATCAAAGTATGGAAAAAGACACAAAAAATCTCACAACACTTCAAATTTTAGTAAGTTAGCTTGAAATTGACAACAACCCATTAAAATGATAGCTCTAAATGAGAACCTACACATATAATACTAGCAAAAAATCCTAAGAAATTGAACATTATTTACTATATGTGTATATCAAAGGTTATCCAAAAACAATAGAATTCAAGCTAGAATGTTAAGGGACTAAGGATCCATCCCACCGGGTGTGCCAAATGTGTGCATGGTTTTGTTTAACTAAGTTAAGGAAATTAAAACTAACACCTAGTAGTCTTAATTAACAAAGTTAAATCAAAATCTAAACACCATCATGTTAAGAGCTAAACAAATTAAATAACAACATTATCATAAACTTTGAAATGAAATCAAACTAACATGTTAATTATCAAAACTTCTACTCTTTAGACTACCAAAACAACTAAATTTAACCTAGGTAGATTCATGGCAATCAAAGTTGATTGTTTGATTTCAAGGGATTAGGAATGGAAGCTCATCAAAGCATGGCTACAAGACCACTTTGATTATTTCCATATGACCCAAAGACTTAAGTGGATGAAATGCAAGAATGAGGCTTAGCTCTTCTAATGGTGAAATGCTTAAGGATGACAAAAGGCTTATAGTGTATGTACTATATGCTTTATTTTGTTTCTCAAGAATTAGGTGTAAGTGTAAAGGTAGGAGGAGGGCTCTTTATATAGCCCAATGGATAAAGGGATCTCTACATCCCTTTGCATGTGGGATAATAGAGATGTTGAGTTAGTTGTGGATAAGGGGGTTTAGAAAGGGTTGAGTTAACTTTAGGAGAGTTTAGCTTGTCCTTTAGTGACTCATGTGGATAAAGGGGGTTTATTAATTAATCAAGATGATTAATTAATAGATGTGCAAGCTTATAAAAGCTTTTTAGAGGAATATTAGCATGATTTAGACTATAGAAAGGAATTAAATAAAATAAATAATGATTTATTGATTTAATGAAAGGGGAAGCTAATTAATTAATAATAATTAATTAGTCTAGATAGAAGGAAGGATTAATTAATGGAAGGTCATTAATTAGGGTATTTGTTGAATACAAAACTTAATTAATTACTTATTGTAATTAATTAATGATGATAGAAGAGAAGATGAGCATTACTAATGATATGTCACCAATTTGTGGGAAAGGGGATAATTATGGATGGAAGAAAGGAGAGGAGCAGGATGCCCCGGTGAAGCGGAAGAATAGTGATGATACGAGGGTGATGTAGAAGAAATTAATATGGGAAGAAAAAGAGCAAGATTTCATCCAGTGTATTGAAACAACTTTATTGCTATCATATTGCCAAAAGATCTACGTCATCGTCCCTTATTAAAAATATAATCATACAAAAAAGTAGGATGGCATGAAAATCCATACTACAAACAATTGTCCATTTCTGAAAACACCAACCCCATGAAACATACAAAATGCAATGCAATATGAGAAAATTATGTGTCATGCAATACAACCTATCACCATGTGCCCCCACTTCTCAACTAGAAAATTATGTGTTTCCACCAACTCTCACGGGCTACGCCCCTCCTTATTTTCTATGGGGAATTTCCCATTATTGAATTCAAACTATCCTAATTCAATCTAATGTTTTGGGGGTGGCCAAATAGGTTGGGGATCACATAGGCACAACTCAATAAACCTGTGGCAAAGATCTTGTATAGGGTATAAGGGAGGAAATTGTAGTGATGAGGGATAAAGGAGAGAAATTAGGAAAGGGAAGGTTATCATTGTGAGTAGGAACTAACATAGTTCACACACAATAATCGAGTATTTCTACATTCAATTATAAGAATACAACAATGTAAACCATTACCGATAATAAAAAATTAGAGACACGTAGTTCTTTATGTTCACCAATCAAGGATACAAACTTTGTTCTTGATCACTATACTATAATTGTACATAAAAGAGAGAGAGAGTAGATGAAGACATGAAAAGGGAATAGAAGAAATGTATATTTTATTTTTTGTGTTGGGGATGAAAATCTCAACATCCAAACCAAAATCAACAATTTCTAAAGAAAAGAGTAAACTTTTCGGATCCCTTGGAGTGGAGAAGCCATTCCAATTTATATGAATGTGAATTACCTCTTCATCCAACCCCCACATTAATTTTCATGTTCCTATTCAACTTGTAACTTTTCATTATCCTAGCGAAGAAAAAATTAGCTTCCCCTCTTATAATTTTGGGTATTACTTTTAAATCTTGAAAATATTTCATTTTCACTTAAATGAATAGGACAAAACATCATGATCATGTACAATGAGGAATTAGGAGGAAAGAAGAGGAGAAATAATGAGGAGGGAAAGAAGAAATTATCCAAAGCATGAATGAATATTCCTCCACCCTCAAAGTATATCAGCTTATATGGAATTTAGGATGATTTTTTTATCTATGATGACCTTTTGCAACATAGTGATGCTCTACCGATGAAGATTGATTCTTTGAAACTTTGCCCCTTCAAGACCTCACTAGAATGATGCACCTTTGTAACATATTTGAATTTCATTGAAAGGAAATATAATGAAAATTTTACAATTGAATAAAATTAATGGTATTTACTACTCTTGAATAAACATTCAAACCTTTGAAACAATGTTATTCTTCCCAAAATGGCAAGTTATTGATGCAACTTGAGACCATTGCGTGGATAATTTAACCTAATGATCCGATGATGTGTGGAAATTAATACATCCATGCGATGTGGTGAATATAACTTTGATCATGAGATTATTTAAGGTGAAATATTTGATGTAAAATTCTTCAATCTTGTGATTAATCCATCTAGATAAGTGAGAAACACACCGAGACAAGAATGCTCCACTATGACGAAAATTGGGAATTGAGAAGGTTCGTCTCCTATTTAAGACATTTCCAATTGAAAAAGAATGATTTTATCCTCTACAAAGGTTTAAATTAGTGAGTTATTGAGGAGTAACAACCATGACAATTTTGAGCCTTTTTAACACTTATTATTTTTAGTAAGTTTTTCCTGGGCTGATTAGTTTTAGCAATTTCAATGATTTATCCCTTTTGAGAATTTTTCTTCCAGGGAAACAACATAATCTCTTGAATCCATTCATCATTGAGATATACTAATATAAGTAAGTCCTTTAATGGTTACTTTCTGAAAATATAAATTTTCCACGGGGGTTTTGGATTGGGACCAAAAATGTCTTCAAAAATTCTACTTCTCACCAAGATGATTTGCACCAATTTTTAAGGGTTTCTCTCATCCAAATATCTACTAAACAAAAATTTAATTTAAAAGTCTATCTTTTCTTTATCTGATTATGAAGAATGCGAAAAATAAAACTCTTCATAATTTTGATCATATCTTTTTCATCGTGTATGAATGTGCTCAATGGAAAGCTAATTTTTCTGATGAGTTGATGTTCAAATGTTTAGTTCGCTTGGCTTTCTGAAATTTTGGTTATCTGAGGTCAGATTTTTCCATGGATGTAAGTTTCATATGACTTTAAAATTGATTATTTCATCAATTATTTCATTTATACACACATTTCAAATGTGTTCATGTAGGGAAGCTTCATTTGAATCTTGTAAAGATCGAGTAGGGGTTTGTGAGATATGAACAAAAGAGTTATTTTAGGCATGGGGTTTCCAAAGTTATCATGGGGAATGGTTACATCATAAATGGATGGAAAATATATTCAAAAATTATTTCCAAAATAATCTAAGTGCATTCAAATAATCACCCCTTAAGGAATATTAGGTAAACCTTCTCCTTGACCCACCTTTGACACTTCACTCTTAAATCGGGTTGAGGGAGAGTTTAGGAGTTACTAAATAGGTCCAAGAGGATCTCATGTCCCTTACTATATTTAATAAGGGTACATGAGGTAAAATGGTGCATTATAATGGATAAAATGTGGCATGGGGGTAGCCAACATTAGGAGGGGGAAATGGGTGATGAGTCGGGTGAGTGTAAAACATGCCCTAGGAAGCAAGTTGTGAGTGGTGAGTGGTAGGAGAAGGAGTGGCTACATGGTAGATCAGTTATTTTCACCTCAAGAAATTTTGATTCAGGTTTAAAGGTGGAGCAGGGATTCTAAGGTTTGCCATGGGTCATCCTCAACATGGAGAGGGGGCCATTTTGACTTGTGAGTGCATAACACTCACCTAACAACCCAAAAACCTATTAATTGAAGAAAACCTTCTTACCATATCTCCTCACCTTGGTGGTGAATGTTTTTCAACACATATACCTTTGTACCAAGTTAAATGGTGATAAACTACATTCAAGTGTGAAAATGCACCATAGATACATTTGGAAACCCCGCCTTCACCAACAACTGCCAAAAATAGACATTGAAGAGTGATTCTTTACCCTTGAGAGTTAAATAGGTAAATCTTATATCATTTTGACTCAAAAAAATTTATGAGATCATTCCCACAATTTTCAATAGATAATTCAACATGTAATTTTAAATTCGATCTCCTTTTTTATTTTACTTTGAGCTGTGCACCCGAGAAAGGGACTCAACAAATAATAATGATAATAAAAATGAAAAACAACACATTATGAGTAAATAAAAAAATGCATGGGTAAAATTAGGATTTTAATAAAGAATTAACTCTATATATAACTCTTGTAATCGTCTTTTGAATTTCCACCGGGATTGGGGTCTTCATCTCGCACCGGCTTGACAATATCTCAAGATCTTGATGGTATAATCTCTTGATTACTTTTTGAATTTTAATTATCCCTTCTTATATTTCTGAAGAGTATTTATTAAATTTAAAAATTATCCTGAGACTCTTGTAGCATCTAGAACAACCTAACTCTCTTTTACCTCTTTCATTTCCCTGCACCGTGTTATAAGTAGCCCAATATTACATAGCTTATTCCTAAACATGTTTTTCCTTGAAAAATTCCCTAAACTATCTTTGATGATATCATTTCTCTTTCACACACTTATTGGATTCATTATCTCTTCTTGGTTCATCCCGGGGTGCTTACCAAGTGCTAAAACTTTTAAAATAGGCCTTGTTGGATCTTTGGGAGTACTTCCTTCAAACTAAATCAAAATGAATCCATTAATTTCTTCCCAAAACATATCTTCACATAAAAACACTTTAAAAATATATTTATCACATACCTATCAAACATGATGTGGTTAACATAATCACCAATTGGCTGGAGGGAAAGTTTACATTACCTAGATAAAGGATTTTTAAGTGTGGGTTTAGTTGTCATGAAAAAAACAAATTTTCATGCTAAAAATTTAGCATTATAACACATGGATCTAATTTGCGTATTTTTTTGGTTTGAACAAATTGAGAAAAAATCAAGTATGAACCAGAAAATCTCAAGACACTAAGAGGACCAATGCCTTATCCATTAGGCTATAGATTCATTGCATATCAAGGATGGGTATAATGAAACCTCTTTATTGATCACAACAGATGACAAAATAAATAGAAAAAGATGGAAAGGGAAACTATGTTACAGGGGAGGGAAATTTATAGAGGTGGGAGAAGAATGTACACACACCATGTAACGGGTTGTTGAGAAAAATCAACCATCACCATATAATGGGCTAAATAAAGACCTCTGAAGCTCAAAGATCATTATCTGATCATGTCATGCTCTTGTGATGGATTTGCATGGTTTGAGAAGAAGGATAAATACCAAGGTTTCATCTTCAAAGTGATATTTCTCAAAGAACATTCTTGTGTCTAATTACCATTATGTAACATGCTTTAAAATATTGTGTCTTATAGCCTCAACTTGATATGTTGTGAATATGAGAAATCAATCCTTCGTGTTAATAAAGGTAGATTTTCCACTCTTTCAATGAATTAACTCACCATCCATGAATGAATATTGTAGAATGAAATAATTCCTTTAATAAACAAGGAATCTGAAAGTGACAAGAGAAACTTGATTCTTTTCTCATTCACAAGCCTCTTCTAGCTTCTCACTTTGTTGTTCTAAACAATTACTTCTAGAAATAGAGGCTATGTTACTTATGTGACGGAATTCATTTTCATTTAGTAAGATTTTACCATAGACTCATGTTCAAAATCAGCAGAGGTTTCAAAAATGGTGAAAGCAAGTTGATTTTGACTCCATTCACAAGGTTCTTGCATATTCTCATTCATTTGTTTTAGCTGATTTTATTCGGTGCCTATCAATTCCTCAATGAATTTGATATCAATTTCCATAGTGGATGTGATTTCTTATTGAAGGAATACATATTTATAAGACTCAAGAATTTTCTTTCCTTTAGGTTCATCATGAATGCAATCTACTTTATAAAATGGGAAAGGGGAAGATTCATCTTCATTTTCATGTTCATTCACCAATGCTTCAACAAGAACATTAATCTCATCCATTTGCTTCATCTCATTATCAATCATTAGAGCATTGAAAGAAGAAACATAACTTGACTCATACTTATCTTGTATTTCCATGGCCCGGTGAAGTCTCAACACTAAGCTAGGGGTCCTCAATTTAATTTGTAGTCCTTAAGATGTCTTCAACTAATTGCTCTTTCAGATCTTCCATGTGCTCATTATCATTTTCATTAAAATAGTCTTTACATTGGGCCGTAAGGAGACTATTTAAAATGTGATCCTTCTATGACCATAATTCATTTGAAACATCCTCATTCTCCTAGTCTATGTTTCTCATAATCCAAAACTCACCTTCTTGCAAGGATGGGAATACTTGTTTTTAACACTTTTGGATAGGGAGAAGAGATCCATGCTATATGGGAAGGTCACACCTTTGAGCTCAAGATCTATTAGGTCATCTTCATGATATGAAGAAGAATACAATGTTGGAGAAGCAACGTGAAATAAATATTCAACTCCATCTTGATCATTCCTTATAGAATATTCTTGTTCACAAGGAAAATAAAGACTCCATACTCACCATGATGATCAATGTTATGCTTCTTTGGTGAGGATGGTGGAGTCAAATCCTTAGAGAGTTCATTCTCAATTTTCTCATTCACCTTTGATTCAATAAAGATAATGGATTCATAATTTTTTTCATCCATGATTGTATCAATAAGGGAATTTAATTCTTCACTTATCTCCATTTCATCATTTAACATTTGTGTATCAATTGAAGAGTCAAAATTAGAAGCAATATTATCTCGTGATTTCCTCAAATTCACCATTTTGATTCTGGGATGAAGGATGGAATTCTTATATTTTTTATTCTTGATGGAGTCCTCAAATAGTTTTATATCATCTATCATAGAACAATAATCTTCATATATTGAATCCATTGTTTCTCCAACGGGATGTGCCTCAAGACTAAATGATTTGATGAATAGATGTTCAATCATTGTATCTCCTTCCCCCTTTGCATGTGTTGATTTTATTCTCATCAAAAGGTTCAAGAATATATCATTCCTCAGAGGTGCACAAGCATCTTCCGAGGATGAACACCTCATAGTTTTGAGAGTCATCAACATCTCCTTATGAAAGGTGAGTTTATTTTTCCTCAACATTTTGAATTGTTTCAATATGTTCATACCTTCTTTGCAAGTCCAATGTATAATTCCAAACTTTTAGTAGGATTTAGGGTCAAAATTTCCTTCTTCCACACATAGAATATTTTGCACAAACTCTCTTCTCAAGGCATCCATTTCTTCGTCTCCATATGCAAGTAAGTCATCTAAAGGAAGGGAGATGAAATACAATGTTCTTAAATTTTTAGTCAGTTATGTGAAATTAAAAATGCTACCTTAGGTAGATTATCAACCATCGTGTCCTTCATATAACATCTTATATCTCTTATGAATTTCCTTCATCCATTTCTTAGATTCTCAATTATCAACAACGACAATTCCAATTTTCATCCATCTAGCAATAGTCCACTTGAATTGGAGCCACCATGTTTTGATGATAGGATGCTTACAAACAAAAATTTTATCCATTCTAAATAATATTTTCATGGCCACTATGAAGATGGTACGGAGTATCTTTCCCTTAGCATAATCTTTTATTTTGCAATAGATGTTCCGAATGATGGTTGATCAATCATTTGCATTTATTTATATTCATCATCATCTTCTTCTTCATTGTCACTCATCAGCACCAAACTCCAATCTCTAAACATTGTCATTTTGATGCGGAGAAAATGTGATAAGTTTTTGTACCTTGATGAGTCACCTTCAAAATATGATTTTTCTTTAAAACCTGATTTTTTTTTTGTTTTTTTGATATATTTTATTTATTGTATTTTTAGATATCTTTGTGGGTGCACTTCAAAAATATATCCCTAGTATATTTTCCAAAAATGTTGGTGAAATAATTTTTCAAGTGAAAATTATGTGTTTCCATCAATTCTCACGAGACTATACCTCTCCTTATGTATGGAGAGGTTTTATTATTAAATAAAAACTATCCTAATTCTATCTAATGTTTTCGAGGTGGCATAAGAGGATAGGGATCACACAGAACACTCACTTGAACCCATGAAAAGTGCTTGTAAGGGGTAAAAGGAATGAAATTGCATAAATGAGAGAAATTAGGAAAGAGAAGGTTATCGTTGTGAGTAGGCACTAACAAAGTTCACAAAGAATAACCATAGTAGTTAAAAATTAAATTAGAGTAATGAAACAATGTAAGCCATTAGTGAGACTAAAAAAATAGAAACACATATTTCTTTAGATTCATCAATCAAGGATGCAAAGTTCCATCTTGATCACTATACTTGCAAGAAGTGCATAAGAGAGAGAGAGAGAGAGAGAGAGAGAGTAGAGGAAAACATGAAAAAGAGAAATAGATGTAATGTAGATTGTATTTCTTGTGTTGGTGATAAAAATCTCAAGATCCAAACCACAAATCCAATTTCTATAGAAAAGAGTAAACTCTCAAAATCCTTGGAATGGAGAATTCATTCCAACTTATGAAAATGTGAATTTTCTCTTCATCTACCCCACACTTTTCTTTTCATGTTCATATAAATCTTGTGAATTTTCATTATCATAGGGAAAAAAATTTACTCCCCTCTTATAATTTTAGGAAGTACTTTTACATCTTACAAATAATTTATTTTCACTTAAATGAAAGGAAAAAATCTTGATCATGTACAATCGGGAATTAGGAGAAAGAAGAAGAGAAAGAATGAGAATGAGATAGAAGAAATGCTCCAAATCATGAATGAAGATTATTCTTCCCTCAATATATATTAGCTCAGATGGCATTGAAAATGACATTATGATCTATGATGAAATTCTATAATTTAGTAATGCTATACAAATGACGATTGATTCTTTGGAAGTTTTTTCCTTCAAGATCTCACTAGAATGATGCACCTTTGTAGAATATTTGAATTTCATTAAAAGGAAGATGAAGAAATATTTATAATCAATAAAATGAAGATCAGTTTACCTCACTTTAACAAACATTCAAACCTTTAAAACATTGGAATTCCTACCAAAGTTACAAGTTCTTAATGCAACTTGATACCATTGCCTACACAACTCAACCTGATGATCTGGGGCTTTTGTGAAATAAAGACATCCATGAGATGAGGTGAAGATAACCTTGATCATGATATGAGTGAAGGTGAAATATTTAATATAAAATTCTTCAAGCCTTTGATCAACCTATTTGGAAAATTTAGAAACACACTGAGACCATAATCCTCCATTTTGATGAAAATTGGGAACTAAGAAGGTTCTTCTCCTATTTGAGACACATTTTCATTATGCACTCTTTTGAAAGCATGATTCTTTCTTCCGTGAAGATTTAAATTAGTGAGAAATTATGGATGAACAACCATGACCATTTTCATCCTTTTTTCTAACACTTGTTATTTTTAGTAAGTTCTTCCTGGGTGACTAGTTTGTGTAATTTCACCAAATTGTCCCTTTTGAGAACTTTTCCTCTAGCAGAATGATCTTAGTGTCTTGAATCCATTCTTAGTTTGGACCTACTAATATAAGTAATTTCCTTTAACATGGACTTAATTAAAATATACTTTGGCCACAAGGTGTTGGATCGGGCGAAAAATGTCTCTGAAAACTCTACTTCTCATCGAGATGGTTTCTTCATGATTCTAAGGGGTTTCTCTCTTCCGTATCTTCACAAAAAAGAAAACTGAAATTGTAAGTATATTATTTCTTCATCTAATAGTGTATAATGAAGAAAATTAATATTCCTTTATAACTTTTATTCTACCTAGTTTAATGGTATAATAAGGTGCTCATTGGAAAGTTAAGGCTTTTAGGATCTCAAGCTACGCTTTTAACTCATTTGGCTCACTTGTAACTTTAGATATATGAGGCAGAGTTTTCCATCGTTGAAATTTTCATATGAACGTAAAAATAGATTATGGTATCAATTATTTCATTAAAATACTCATTTCAAAGGTTTTCAAGTAGGAAGCTTTAGTTGAATCTCGTGATGATCGAAAGCGGGTTTTGTGAGATATGAGCAAAAGAATGATTTTTGGCATGGGGTTTCCAAATTTGGCATGACTTGGTTATAGAAGCAATGGAGGAAAAATATATTCAAAAATGGTCTGATTTCCTACAAATATTCACCCCTTAACCTAGGTTAGGAAAACCCACTCTTTGACCCACCTTCGATGTGCTTCATTCTTAACCAGGGTTAAGGTTGAGTTTCGAGTTACTAAATGGGCCTTGGAGGATCTCATGTCCATTACTGAATTTAGTATGAAGATATGAGGTGTAAAGGTGAATAATCATAGAGAAAATGCGCCATAG
This sequence comes from Taxus wallichiana var. yunnanensis, assembly GCA_018340775.1. Classification (NCBI taxonomy): domain Eukaryota; kingdom Viridiplantae; phylum Streptophyta; class Pinopsida; order Cupressales; family Taxaceae; genus Taxus; species Taxus wallichiana. Next base: position 742,653,622 of record CM031243.1, read on the forward strand.
AGGTAGCCAAAATTATTAGGAGGGGGACAATGGTGATGAGTTGGGTGAGATCAGAAACATGTTCTAAGAAACTAGTTGCAGAGTGGTGAGTGTTGGGAGATGAAGTACATACATGGTGGAGAAATATTTTACACCTCATGTACTTTTTCACGAGGAAGAAGGTGCAGTGGGGCTTCCCATGTGTTCCACTGGTCATCCTCAACATAGAGAGGGGTCCATTTGTACTTGTGAGTGTATAACACTCACCAAACCACCCAAAAACTTCTTAAGTGACAAAGATCTTCTTACCATCTATCCTCTCATTACGGGTGAAATTTTATGCATAACATGCACCTTTTCACCAAATTTAATGCTAAAAAATTTCATCCAATGTGTAAAAAATTTCCATAGACACATTTGGAAAACCCGCCTTCACCAACAAGCCATAAATAAACATCGAGAGTGATTCTTTGCCATCAATCTTCTCTCGAGAGTTACCTAGAAAAACACATATAATTTTATCTCAAAATATCTAATGAGATCATTCCCAAAATTTGTGGGATATAATTCTACCTACAATTTGAAATTCACCCCCTTTTTTATTCTTTTTGAGCCTATGCATCGTAGAAAGGGGTTACCACCAAAAGTAATGATGATAAAAATGAAAAACAACACATTTTGAGTGAAAAGTAATTTCATAGGTCATATTGGGCTTTGAATAAGGAATCATATATTTGTATAACTCTTGTGATTCTCATTTGAATCTCCAACGGGTAAGTGCACCAAGTTGGGGGACAAAAAGGGGTCATAAGTGGACATCATATTACAAATAAAAAAATAATATCAACTTATAGGATTATTAGCAATACATACACTCAAAATTAGATAAAATTATATTAATATGAATCGTAGCATCTGAAATCTAGTTTCTAAACTACTATTTTTTTAAAAATGGATAACTTTATCTATATTAAACACTTAAAATTCAATGACTTGGTATTTTTTTTTTTTAAAAACATCTCTCGAGATCAGTAGTCCGTTTTCCCACAATTTGAATGACCAAAAATTGATATATATATTTTTCCTTTGGTGAGAAGTTAGATGTTGCTATCTATCTTGGGATAGATTTTATTTTGCATTTTTTGAGCAATATTTTATTTTTTATGATTTTTTCCACGAAAGTGGTCTGAAAACATAAAGAAAATAGAGCACTTTCCGTTTGCCCGCCATAACTTCATCAAAAAATATTGAAATCAAATTATTATTTTTTTGAACATGTATATAATTTCACCATGGTTGGGATGGTATAAGTTTTATCACATTCTGACAAGTGAAAAAAAAATTGCAGTCTTAAACGTAGACATAAATATTCATGGGAAAAAGTGTCTTAAAGACCTACTATTAGTAAAAAATTATAAAATGATATTTATCCTATTCTATTCACTTTAAAATCAATATTTCTACAAATCTAACAGTCTCTCCTACGCGATGGTACCATTTTTATGACATATTTTTTAATTTTCGGCATGGTTCAAGTCCACGAAAGACTAAATTTGATGTTTTATTGTTTTTGATGTAAAATTCAAGATTTGATGTCCACTTAATTGTCCCCCAACTTGTTGCACTTACCCAATGGTATCATCGGTATTTATCTTTACTATCGGGATAATATCTCAAAATTTGGATAGCATAATCTTCTGAAACCTTGCAAAATTTGAATTATGACTTCTTAGATTTCCAAAAATTATTTGGTAACTTCAAAAAATATCTCGATACTCCGATAACATCTAGAACAAGTTGACTATAGTTTTACTACTTTTATTTCCCTGCACCGTGTTTTAAGTAGCCCAGTGTTGCATAACTTGTTCCTATACCTATTTCTCCTCACCAATATTCTTTAGAATGACTCTTATGATCTCATATCTTTGTCACACATTTTTGGATGAAATATCTCTTCATGGTTCATCATGGGGGTTCTTACCAAGTTCCAAAACCTGTAAGTATGCCATTTTGGGTCTCTGGAGTAGTTAATTCAAAGTGAATCAAAATGAATACATGAATTTATTCCCACGTACTTACTTGTACAATAAAAATACTTTAAAAACCAATTTAGCACATCCCTCTTGGGAATCATGGGGTTTACATAATCATAAATCGGCGAGAGGGTAGGTTTACATTATCCAGTTCATGGATTGTTTAGTGTGGACTTAGTTGTCATGGATTTTTTTCAATATTTCATGCTATAAATTTAGCATGAAAATAGTTAGATGTTACTTGGGGATTAATTTTGATTTTAACAAAGTGATAATAAAGAAAGTACCAAACAGATAGTCTCAAGACACTAAGAGGAATAATGTCTTATCCATTAGGCTATAGAGTCATTGCATATCAAAGATGGATAAAAATGAAACCTCTGTATTGAAAACATTACAAAAAAAGATAAAAATATAACAGCAATGGAAACTATGTTATAGGGGAGGTAAATTTATAGGTGTGGAAGAAGAATGTAAACACATCCGAAAACGAGTATAGAGAAAAAAAATGATCCATCATGGAACAATGGGTTGAATTTAGACCTCTGGAGCTCAAAGATCATTATCTAATCATGTCATGCACTTGTGATGGATTTTCAGTGTTTTAGAATAAGGATAAATACCAAGCTATCATCTTCATAGTGATATTACACAAAGAACATTCTTTTTCTAGTGACCATTTTGTAACATGCTTGAAAATCTTACCTTTAGTAGCCTCAGCTTAATGTTTTGTGAATATGAAAACCATTCCTCCATGTTACCAATGATAATGTCTTCACATTTGGTATGAAATAATTAACCATCCATGAATGAATATTGCAACATGAAATCATTCCTTGAATCTATGGGGAATCTAGAAATGGTGAGATAAATTTGATTATTTTCCTATTCGCAAGCCTCTTCTAGCTTCTCACTTTGTTGTTATAAATAATTTATTCTAGAAATAGATAGTGTGTTACTTATATGAGGGAATTCATCATCCTTGAGTAATATTTGTAACATAAACTCATGTTCAAAATTAGCAGAGGTTTCAAAAATGGTGAAAGTAAGCTGATTTTTACTCCATTCACAAGGTTCTTTCATATTCTCATTTATTTGATCTGAATGATTTTATCGGTGCCTATTAATTCCTTGATGAATTTGATGTCACTTACCATGTTGGAGGTTATTTTCTCATAACTTAATACATATGTATAAGACTCAAGAATTTTCTTTCCTTCCAATTCATCATAAATGCAATCTAATTTTTAAAATAGGAAAACGAAGATTCATCTTCACTTTCATGTTCATTCAAAAATGCTTCTACAAGATGATTAAGCTCATCCATTTACTTCATCCCATTATCAATAATTAGATAATTTTAATAAGAAACATAACGTGACTCATACTTATGTTGTATTTCCATTTCTCGAGTCAAGATCTCTAGACTGAGTCGAGTTGGCAGTCCTCAAGATGCCTTTAACTAACTTCTCTTTCAAATCTTCCATGTACTCATTATCATTTTCATTAAAAGAGTATCTTGATCATTACTTATGGAATATTCTTGTTCACAATAAAAATAAATACTTCATACTCATAATGATTATCGTGTTACACTTGTTTGGTGAGGATGGTGGAGTCATTTTCTTGGAGAGGTCATGGTAAATTTTCTCATTCACCTTGGATTCAATTAATAGATTGGATTCTTACCTTTTTCATTCAATATTATATCAAGAAGGTAATTTAATTCTTCACTTATCTCCATTTCATCATTTAAAATTTGTGCATCAATTGAAGATTCAAAATTGGAAAGGAGATTATCTTTGATTACATCAAATTCACCATTTCGATTATAGGATGAAGGATGTGCTTCTTGTACTTCTTCATTATTGATGGATTGCTCAGATAGTTTTAGATCATATTTCA